>WJEZ01003326.1:0-11067 GCA_009869925.1 Thalassaphorura encarpata
GCTATCCTGGAGAGATTCGCCAAAGCACTGAAAACCAAAAATTACAAGGGTTTATGCTTTAAAAATCTAGAATACTCAGTCAGCTCAGAGATTCTTCAGAATTTCACACTCACGGGCTCAGCAGTCATAGCTAGAATACAGCTTAAATACTTGTTGAGTGAAGCCATTCTTTTCTCCAAGAATGATCGATCCGTTTTCCCAAAAGTTTGTTTACTAGGAAAGTCCACTTTATTAAGTCTCATCCACTTGGATTTAATCCACTGGTGAAAATCATAAAAATCCGAATATCTTCGATAAATATGCCACCGTTTATCTGCTTCTTTGGGCACCTTAGGATTCTTATTATCATCAAATCTCTTGGCAAGGAGAACATAAACACCGTAAGTTTTTCCTTTCTCAACAGTCAGCGCTGCCTCGATGATTTCTACATCTAATTTATATTTCTTTTCCCATATGGTCTTCTCCCAATGAAGAAGCTCTTCCGGTCTAGCGCCATTAGCTTGTACTTTCATTTTCAAGCACTCTCGACAAGTTTGAAACTCATCATTCTGTGGTGGACTTTGAGTCCTGTAGGTGCAAACATTTTCGTCCATCATGTCACTTTCACTTATGGTAAGAGAGACTAAGTCGTCAGCTAAATCTTCCTCATCATCAGAAGCGGATGAAGCACTGTGTGCTGATACAGTTTCTGCCTTTAAGAGATCCAGCTCCATGAGACATTTTATGTAGGATTTACTTTTCGTAAATGCTGGGAAAAATTTTTCTGTCGTTTGCATTTTCTCTATCAGAGCTCTCTGAATTTCATCAAAAAGATCTGCTGTGATACCTTCAGTTTTGACTTGAATGTAAAATCGCTTAATCACACTTTCTGGAAGTTTCACTCGTGGAACAGCCTGTAGCAAAAATAATTCTAGAAATATGCGAATGGGCATCGTTTTTTAAGTCAAATTACATATCCAGAATATACTGACCTTTTCGGATAAGAATTGGTCATAAATGTTGAGAGCAGCATCTCTCATACAGTCAAGCATGGCTTTGTTGCTTTTTGCTTGGTCCTTTCCAGCTTGGTTATTTCTAACACTGGCTTCAATTACCGTTAGTTGTTGCTCTCCAGAAACTCTCCAGGCTAAAGTTTAAAAATTCTATAGGTGTACTCTGTCAGCTTATGAAATCAAATTATTCTTACCATCTGCATTGAGATACATGAGAATGTAATGATTTCCATTGACTGCTGTCATAAAATCCAAAAAGTAAGACAATGCAACACTGTCCTTGAGTATTTCTTCTAAACTTAAACTGTGAAGTTTCATTCCTGAAAGAAAATAATGCTGCCAGCCTTCTCCATCTGGATCATCTGTCCAATCACCATGTTTGCCTTCTTTCAAATGACTTATTTGCTGTTCAATTGCTTTCTTAACATATCCCAAACATTTGATCTGTTGTTTTAGAGAGTTTAATTCATCTCCTGTCGCATTATTGCAGGCTGATTTCTGCAAAATTCGAAAAAAAGCTGTCAAAATCTAATCACCATCAATAGATTGATTATTACAACTCACCAATTCATGCATTTGCTGATTGAAGAAGTCTTGAGTTGCAAATAACTCATCCATGCTATCACTTGTCCGAAGGACTGTCATGAAAATATCTGGTGTCACTGGAAAATCTTGACACTGAAAAAAACGAATATATGATAAACATTTGACAAAATGTGAAGTGAGAATTATGAATAGCAATAAATTATAACTTACCAACCAAACGATGCATTGATTGACAAAGTCTGGTTCAGCCAGTAAATGTGTTAATGGAATCAAAACATGATTGACGAGTAGATCCTGAGCCAAAGATCCAACTGGGGAGCACCCGTAAGTTTCGTGAGGAAGGAGCAAGTACAACAGTACTTCACTCAACCCTTGAAAATAATCTGTTGAGTGGCAAATAATTAAGTAGTTATTCAGTGGTAAATGAAATTTAGAAAACTACACACTAAAAAAACTAAATGATACGAAAAACCTAAGGATGCGTATGATTAAACTAACTCACCATTTAGATGAGAGTCGTCTGTACATACCATATCCCGACAAAAGTTTTTCTCCATTGTTGCCTCAAAGTCAAAGAACGCAGAGATAAGATCAGTATTTGGATTATCTTTAAGCTTCGAAAGCGATTGCCTGTACAGGCGTAGGTGGGATGCTGCATCGTCAACCAAGTCGGTCGTTAAATACGGAATCCAATTTACATTCTTCACTCTAGAACAATTGACAACGCGAAAATCAAAAATTATTCATTATGTAAAGTCAATAATTTATTGAAGTAAAGACCTTTCCATACCTTGAGGATAATGTGATAAAAGTTTCTTTGATTGTTTTTCGCAACTCATGAACAAACTCATCGTCTTCGCTGATCTGATCATACCACAAATGAATATAATCTCTAATGATGTAGTCAATCATTTCATGCAATGTGTCGTCAATAATAGAAGATCCTGTGATCCTCATGTCCATCTTTGATCTCGGTTCTCGAGTAGTTGGTACTGAGTCCATGTAAACAGGCTTTTGGTAAGACGCTTTGATTTTAGATCCATCAGAAAAGTTTTCAAATTCCGTCGAATCAGTATACAGCCGAAGACAAATACTAGACAGAACAAACGGACATAGTAAGATTAATTCTAACGAAAACACAATATTTTTGGATATGAACACAACTTTATTTTTGAAGGAATTTAAATTACCCTAAAATAAGACTCAATATAATGAGTGGTACTGCCAAGATGACCTCAATTCCAAGAGGAATGGAAAGTGCAACAAGGACTCCTCCAACAGCCATACCACCACTAGTCCATGTCCATGGATATCCAAGGATTCCATTGAGTAGACCAGTGGAATAACTAACAATCCGCTCCATTCTCAAGGACTCTTACTTCCTCTTGTCACGATGTGGTAGCTGTCAGTTTGAATTTCAAGGTATTCATCCTAAAATGAAACGTCATGTTGGTGACTCCAGAACCAGGTAAGGTCAATTCTTAATTGATGCTATCATCACCTTAAAGAAAATCCATTAATTCAATCCATGTTTTGATTTGTAAAAACTATCAGCTAAAATACCTACATTTTATTTGGTTACTTCCTCTTAAAGTTGTCACACGACACACTACTGGTTTGCAAAATTCTCCAGCTGTCGATGTAATGAAAGATAAATCAACCCTAGTCACAACTAATGAACCAACTAAGCATTAAGGGCCAGAAGAGGTCAAAACCTGACCTGACTTTAGATCCGATAAATCTGATTTAACCTTAGCCTATGAGTTTTAATCCGAACATGTGAGTGTGAGGTTTACGCCACGCACGTTCCTGTGTTGTGATTGTCATTCATGATAGTAAAAGTTGGTGTGGTGCGAAGTGAATCAACACCTTACGTGAATAACCCTTTTAGCTCTACATACGCATGCGTACTCACAAAGTACCTCACTCAAAAACCGAACCGAAGAACTGTGAGTCAGGTTAGGTACGTACATTTCTTATTTTTACCCTGATTCCATTCACTCACGGCCCACACACATGGTTGGCAATTGGCAACATGGGAAACAAGTTAAGAAATGGGGAAAATCATGTTTTTTGTGTAGGCTCCTGGGATCCCTCCATCCCTCATCCTAACACATGGATTAGAAGCATTGGCATGGAATGGGCAAGGATTTTGCCCGTAGCATAGGTTTCCCAGGGTTGCGAGTTTGGCTTTGGATTCTTATTGGAGGCTCACATCTATCCATAGAATGAAAAGGCGTCACTTGACATGCGGCTAAACCATTTGCTCCTTCTTCAGAGTTCCGCACAAGACTCTTACTACGAAAACGAAACAAAACAAAAATACTGAATAATAGATGCATAAAGCGTAGGCGTAATGTATCGAATTTGTTTATGTCAACAATCCTCTATTGAGTTTTAAAATTTATCTTAAAATCAATTTTATAAGGTTACATGAAGGTGATAGGTCTTATTTACATCTTGCTCTAAAAACACGCTTGCTTCAGTTCACAGTTTATCATAAGCCGTGTAGTACTTAAATTCTCGACGAGATGCTTAAAGATTAATGAACAAGATCAAAGCGTATATTTCTGAAAGACAATTTCCCTTGTTCATTAATTGCATGAGATGCTGAAATTCAAACAAATATTTTCCCAAAAGGATAAAGCACAGGTTTAGCCCGGGGATAAAGTATTTATCATTAGTTTAACGTTAGCGCCAACTATTGCGTCAACCACCAAAACACCGGCCGGGCATTGATTTAACCGATAGTTCCATCAAAAGTCCTTTTGAAGGACCACCATAGTCTCAAGGAACACTACATTGTATTAATGCTACATACTTTTGCAATACTTTGTCCGCAAGCAATGCTAAACAATACTTTATCCTTAAAAAGCATAATATTTTATCCGTATGGATAAATAGTAAATGTAATAGTAATACTTGGCCTGCCTTTACCGTGGCCTGCCTTTCGAAACTGGACCTGAAGATGTGTGCATTCCTCTCCCACTCCACAAGAGTACTCCACTTTGTTTGATGACTCTTAGCTACAATCGGTCTTTTGCGGAGCTCTGTGCGTCTGGCTGAAGTTCGACGTTTGTGTGTTAAATTCTGTCCTAGGATTGGAGCTGCTGTGGTGAGGTTGGTTTCCTTCCATTGAATTTTTGTATTTTTAAAATGAAATGTGTATAAGAAGTACTGATTTGAAGTTTGTAGAGTTAGGACTGAGCTGTTGAAGTGTACATTGGAGTGACCGCGGAGTGAATTTGAGACTGACAATGATAAGAAGGAACTAAACAGGTCAATTGCGATTATTACCATTTCTTGATTAAAACTAACAAACACAATGGGAATGGAACTGAGCACTGACTGACTGTCAAGGGCCGGGTTTACAATTGATTTTCTTCCGGAGTACCGGTTCCCGGCCGGGCCGGGTTGCCTCTTCTAGTTAAATACATCGCTCATTCAAAATAAAAAGAAAAGTTAGTGATCCAGGAACTCGAGATAGGCTTATAAATTATTAATTACAAAATTTGAAGGTCAATAATACTGTGTACCCATACCGAGGCAGAAATTGAGCCGACGCAGACAGAATGAACGAATATGTCCCAATTCGAGAGGACTGAATAATTTAATGTCAATGTGGTTCAAATTGAAGTCAACTCGTTATTTCATCAATGTTTTGTTATGGTTTTTTTTCGAGCGCGTTGGTTCTACTCTTCGATTTCGATTAATCTTCGACAATTCTTCAGAGCTTAGTTAGTTCGTGACAGAATTTAATCATTTTTATTTTTTAAACACGGTGGATTTTTTTACTTCCGTTAATTTCATGTTTTCTAGCTCTGAGCCAGTTAGATTTGTCAGGCTAAACCTTATTGTGATGTTTTGTATGATTACAGGGGCATTTCCATTTGTAAATTGTGCTTCCGAGTTACGAGAATTTACTAAGTACCTGAACATTCATTACTGAGAATGTTTCTGCTTCCACCCGAACCTGTCAATTTTCACTTCCAGTGTATATTAAATGCGATCTGCTGAACTAAGCGCGGCGTTGGTAACTGTTCGAGTTTGTGTAGCCGAACCACTCAATCAAAACGGGAACTCTTCAGCAAGCAAGCGCCCACGTACGGACGAAGGTAAAATATTTTTTGGTGGAAACCCGCCGCTTCAGACAGATTGGCAGACGCGAGATGATTTCTAAAAATTACAAGGAAGTGACATTAGAATACAAATTCATATGTTCAGTCCATTTCCGTATTGAGATTCAGGTTCAACAACAATGTCTTCGTATCGTATCGTTTAATTGGGGCCCGATAAGTTGTTATCGTTTATCATTTCTACGGCAGTGCTTACAGTGTCAATAGTCACTAAAATTAATATGATAGTATTAATGTTACAAGTTTTTACTTTTTAAATTATTTTGTGCTGCCAATATTAATGTTTGCTACTATTTTCAGGTCATCAAATTGTGGTTGATCATCCGTGGCTCCCTCGCCGTGCTGAATTGATGCGTTAATATAGAAATTATCACAATTCGTGTTCGTACCATTTAAATGGCAATGAACGAGAACGACATGTTAAATGGAGACGATGAGTACTCTCAGGGGAATGAGGGAGAAGAAAGAGTTTGCCGTGACTTTATGAGAAATGTGTGCAATCGTGGAAATAATTGCAAGTTTATTCACCCTCATGACATCAAGATAAGGAATGATCCCATATTTTGCCACGATTACCAACAAACAAAATGTTTCAGATCTACTTGCAAGTTTATTCATTGCACAAGAGAAGAGGAAGAACATTACAAGAGCACAGGTGAGCTGCCAGAGACATTTACAGGAGGGGATGGGTTCTCCACTTCTCGTGGTGGCAAAGGCATGAGAGGAAAACCAAGTGCTCGGCAAAATGGGTCTTCAGGTATCAGAGGTGGACCCAGGGGTGGAGGACGAGGAGGAGGAGTAGGCGTCCGACCTGGGATAAACTCTGGATGGGAAGTAGATGATTCGGATATTCCTCTTTGCAAGGACTATTTAAAAGGCGTCTGCGATAGACCTGTTGGGGGATGCAAGTTTCGTCATGCTGATCAAGACAGCGGATTTAGAGGAACAAGTCGTGGTGGAGTTGGAGGAGTAAATAGAAGAAGACCTGGAGCACCTTCTTATTACGAGGGTGGCCCTCCTGATACTAAAAGGAGTAACAACTTCGGAGGAGTAGGAAGAGGCAACGGAGGTCGCCTGACAGAGTTTGAACAATACGACGACTACTATAATCCAGAATATTCAAATCCCCCGGCCCCAGTAGGGAGTCAACCTGTTTTCTCTGGAACCAGAGCTGCTTATGGAACATCAATGCTGGCCTCACATCACAGCGCAACGTCCCCTTCGTATCTTTCTGGCAGGAATGGATACGGTAATTTTGCCAACAATGAGGTAGCCAACACAGCAGCGAACCCCTATGCAACAACCGTATTTGCAGCAACATCCGTCAAAGCTGTTGAAGATGAAAATTTTATGCTAAAGCGACGGATTGAAGAGTTGAAGAAACAGGTGTCTGATCTTGTTGCCACCAACGAGTATTTGTTGTCCCAGAATGCTCATTTGCGATTGAACAACATGAATGTCAACGCGATAATGGCAAAAGAAGTTCAGAACGTGACAGGGGCTGGAGGTGTGACAGGAACGTCTGTTGTTCAAACACTCGTGTCAATGGCACCCTCCATGGGAATGACCCCATCTTTGAGCGTAGCTGCGACACCCATATCCCTGTCCAGCATTTCGACTGGACCTGCTGTGGTTTCTTTGCCCGCGGCATCTATAAGTCAACCCCTTCCGGCGGTTGTCAGCATGTCTCATCAGGCTCAGTCGGTTTATCCAATGGTTACGACACAAGGAGTTTTACCTCCAAATTAAATCCTTGCCGGGTTAGTTAAGCTAACAACTATTGAAAAGTGCAAACTCCCCTAATAATTTCACAAAATCTAGTAGCATATAATTAATGGATCAGTTAGTCGTAGTTTCGTCGGCTTTATTTTGTTTCATTCATGTACAGTGAAAATATCGCTGTAAATAAATCCCCATTAACTACTCTAAGTTTAGGTTAATGTTCAAACTAAATTAAATAAAAATGCACTCATTATTGTCCCTAATAACTTAGCTAATTGAGTTGAGTAAAATTCACGAATAAAAAACAGTGAATAGAGCAGAATTATGTTTCAGTGTTCTATGTTAAACTCAGATTGTCTTTCTTTTCAGTTAAGGGGTTGGTTACTTAGCTACTTTTGTACAGGACAAACGTTTGGCTAGCACTTAAATATATTAAAAATATAATAATGCTAAGTCTAGATGTAAAACTTACGAGTCATAAGAGCCAAGGCAAAATAATATTTGTTTTGTAATATCACTAGGAGAAAGCACAACAACATGTTGCACATTTCCCATCTTGATTTACTTTGCAAGCAAGTTATAGGATTAATTTGATGGTGTAGCAGACCAATCGACTATTATGATTTCTATTCTATTGTTTAAACTAAAACCACTTAAATGGGAAACTCGGCAAGAAGGTACGAAATTAACAATCTCGAAAACAAAACTTCCTACTCCGGAACACTTGACGAATTCAATGAGATTTCGTCAATGAAGTACAGGCCAGCGTTAATTTTAAGTAAAAAATATTTAACCGCGACGGCAATGGAAAATGTTCTACGTTTTGAAAATCAACGAGAAATCCGATCTACCTTGTATAATAACTTTGCTAAAATTATACATGAGTATTTATAATGTACTGAACCTATTATACTTCAAACTGCGTCAGATCTTTTATCTAAGATAATCGTGAGGAAAATACTAAATCAAATCATGCCACTTAATACGCGTCAATTTTAGTGCAATTAGATTGTAGGTACAATGTTTGAATAAATGAATTTATAGTTTTAGTAATAAGTCAGTGAATTCGAATATTTAGTCTGATTTTGATCCGAGTCCTCGTTCATGATTGATGTTATGTGACTTTGGCAAAGGTTCGTCAAAAAGTCTAGAAATCTGACATAATTTCCACCACTACCCTGTTCTGAAGAAAGTTAGCCTAATGGACATTGCAGATTCGTAAAAATAAATCCTTATTTTTCTTTTTGTGACATTGAGATATAAACTATATGTTAAACTTATAAGTTTGACCAAAAACTTGTTTTATTCAACGGTGTTGTTTTTAAAATATTTGTGTGCATGGATTGGAATTAAATCAAGGTCGTGGGACACGACCACGGCTATAAATATAGAAATAAATCTCCAGCCATGTTTTATTTAAAAAATAAACATTGTTCTCACAAAAAGGACAGTTTTTACATCAAGCATATAGTTATCATCTCTAGAAAATTATACTAATGACACTCTTTGGGAATTAGATGGTTTTAAATTAGTATTTGAATAGAGAAAGTCTTCGGCCACCGAGTATAAACCATTTTCTAAAAAGCCAAATTACCACTCCTAGAATTCCACCAGTACATAAACCCAAGAAACCAACCATAGCCCGAAATTTTAAATGAGTACGACTCTTTCGTAATTCCTTATAAACCACAATGACTTGCTCCCTGGTGTCTTCCAGGTTTCCAGAATTTTCTATCACAAAATCAGCCTTATCACATTTATCCTTCAAAGGCATTTGAGATGCAACTCTGGCTTTGGCATCTGATTCTCTCAAACTGTTTCTGTCCATTAGGCGCTGGAGTTGAAGATCTTCTTCACTAAAACCAATCAAAATGTTACTTTTTTCCACCACATGGTTGTACGGCTTAAGAAATCAATAAAACTCACCATGTCACAACTATAATCTTGTGCACATATTTTGCCCAGAATCCAGATTCAAAAAGAAGGGGTACATCAAGGACGACAAATTGATAACCTTGCAAAAAAATCAAAGTTTAGAATTTGAGCTCATACGGTGTAAAATATTTGTAGCTGGTTATATCAATCTGAAGAATTGTTCCTCTTAATTTAACTCTCGGGTAATAAATAATAAAAAATAAAAATAAAAACCATCTAAGAACTTACCTCTGAACAGGTAATAGGCAACATCCCAGAATATTTCTTTTCTGATTTCTGGATGTGTGATACGATTTAATTCTTGTCTTCGTTGAATATCACTAAATATTATGGCAGCAAGGAGTGGGCGATTGATTTCACCTGAAGGCTCTAAAATTTCATCTCCAAAAACTTGACGAATTTGTTTATACGCTTTCCTTCCTGGCTGGACAACTGAAAAAGTTGAAAAAGACCGTAATTTATTTCAATACATTTTCATCGGAATGCTAGCTAATTGCGTCCCAGTTACAATTCTCGTAAGCAACAGGTCAAAGTGCGTCCGGGGAAAGTTTTGTGTACATGCATAAGACGAGTGTCATGTTTAGCAAATGCAATGCAAAATTGAATTTTATTTTACCTTTCCTAGCAATCGTGTCCGAATCGACAACAGGTACGTTGAGTTCAGTAAATATTTGTGCAACTGTAGATTTTCCAGTTCCAATTCCACCAGTAAGTCCGACTAGAAACATAATTCTAGTTTTAAAAGAAATGAGTAAACTTAAAGAGTAGAGTAGAGGAAATTGGGATTGGACTGGAATGACCCAACTAAAAGATTTGTACTTTGTGCTCTAATGTGTGGATATGATGTCAATCCATGCAAATGCAATGCAATGCAAAATACACAACACACACAACTTTGCAGCTGGGTCGAATTGCTATTGCTAATGTACGTATTTTTGCATCATAGAATCATTGAATTCGTCCTCGCTTAATCTAACCAGAGCCACAACAGGAAATTGGCAACATGATTTAGTTCGTTGTACGATTAAGTTTGACTTTGATATCAAATCCATTCATTTTTATTGATGGTAAATAAAATTGAATCAAGTGGAAAACTTGCATGTATAATGAACTGCCAGCTTCGCCAATGTGTCTGTGCATGCCTGATGCAAATTCAACCCAGTGTGCTTTTATAGAATTTTTCCTGTCAGCACACATTTACTTGAGTAAAATACAACTTCAGTTAGTCTAATTTAATTTATATGTATCCGTATTCGCAGTGATTTGGCATTTTTGAATAGGATGACTTATAACAATGATTTTAAACCTCAGGGATTTCAGCATCATGGTGTCACAAAATCATCCTCAGCTATTAAATATCAAACCCTCAATTTATGACTTTAATTTAATTTATTATTCCAAAATTTACTAAAGCCACTATGCCTAATGTACAAGATGAAGAAGTTCACTTTTACGATTCATCTTTTTTCTCTATTCGACTTTTTTAAATGCTAGAAGTCCTCTTTATGAAGAAAACCTCTTAAACTTTTTACTCATTTCCTGAGTATTAGTCAAAGTCAGCTAAACTCGATTTTCTATTCCCTATAAAATTAGAAATCATAAACCTTTTTTAACATCAATTATCGCATCATCCGCATCGGAAACTTACTCTTGCGTATCTGTGAATGACGCGTTAATCAAACCTCGGATTTCTGTAACTCGGGAAATCTAGAATCTAAACGTCATAAAATTTCTTC
>WJEZ01003327.1:0-11066 GCA_009869925.1 Thalassaphorura encarpata
GATTCTATTTTTATAATTTGATGTGTCAAGTCAACTTGGAATGTAGGTGGGAGTAAATTAGTAAATTTTATTTCATCAAGGCAAGCCCCCTCCCTCTCATATTGGAATTATTTTCCTCAATGCTGAGTGACATTTGAATGGTTATTATTTCCCCCTATTCCCACCCGATGAGACAATGGAATGGGATTTTTAAACCCGAGGCTATCCTTCCAACGCAACTCAATATTATTATCTGACTTGAGCATTCATTCATTCATTATTGTAGTAAAATTCCCTAGTAAGGCAACAGTAGACTCTTTACTGGCTGATTGCGTCTGCATGAGAAACCGCACAAGAATTATCACGTAGCTACGCCACATATTTGCGACTTTGCGAGGCATACATAAGCATTCACAATCATTCCGTCTGACCCATAATTCCCATTGAATTGAAAAGTAGTCCCACTTATGTGAGTCCTAGCCGCCAGACCCATGCGGCTTCACGAGTTACGAAGTAAGCTTTGATAATTAAAAGCAATTTCAACCTGAGTGTAAGCAAATGCAAATTCTTGATGACTACCCTTGGTTAATTCTTTGGTGTTTGGATGGCCTGAGAGTTTGGAGGCTTGTATAACATAGAGATTGTTAGGAACAGAATAGTTTCACCTGGAGGAGTTTGTTAGTGCTTATACATATGTATATGTTGAATGCAATTGGTTACTTCAAGATGGCAAGTGTTCCGTCATTTTAAAAGTTATCGGAAGGATACACTTCAATTATGAGATACGTCGGCAACGTGTGTGGTTTTACAAAGGTTGGGATAAAACTGAAAATAGCACGGGGTCGCAGGGTCAAGGCGAAGACAATGAATGCAAATTTTGTTAACAACGTTGAATCTTCACAAGCATTAGCATACAATTCATTTACAGTGGCACATATCAGACACATCCTTCCTAATTTATCAACACATACATCTGTACCTAGTTTGCATTTCATCTTGAATGTCAAAGATGCACTTTACGAGTTTATTCTTCCTGTATTGTCTAACACATCTTAGGTTTAAAGGAAGTACTCGTACACAAGAATTTGAGATGAATTAAGCCGGAAACAAAACCAATTCTTTTCTATGTGTATGTCCACCATTAACCACAGCTTGAACCTTAGGCATCTACAGTTCCAATACTCAGTCAGTAGAACTTTTAGCTGTTCTACATTTGATCTTTGTCAAGAAGATAAAACGAGATAAGGCAAAGTTAGCTTCACTAGTAGTTAGCCACGGTCAGTCGATTTCGCTCAATCATCATCATGGGAAAGTGCAAATAAGAATACCCGTTCGCCTCCTCTTACATTCAAATATTGCTTGCATTTGTTTGCTTAAAGCATAGTTCCATTGAACCTCTCGCAAAATACGATTGTGTGAATTGTAAAAGTACATTTTGAATAAGGACTTGGAAATGTATAATTTGACAACAGGCTGTATCTACTGTACGTATTCTGAATCTGAGCCTTGATTAATGTGACTCTGACAAGTAAAACTTGCGTAATAAAATCAGTGCACAGCACAGGCATTCATGCGTTTCGCTAAGCTTTGTCATTTAATATTACAGCCGGAAATTCAATCAGGTGTTAAGAAATTTAAGTAATAAATCGTTCTTACCATTAGGACATTGGAACAACGATGATTCCTGAAAATTAATCAATTACACATTAAATCTTGTTGACAAAATTCGAACCATTTAATGTATCAATTCAGAGAAGCACAAAAAGTATTNTTAATCAATTACACATTAAATCTTGTTGACAAAATTCGAACCATTTAATGTATCAATTCAGAGAAGCACAAAAAGTATTTTTAATTTCCGTTCTTAAGTGCAAAATTAGTAAAAGTTTACTATACCTGAGTATTGACCAGGGTTATGACAGTACATGCAGCCAATATGCTTGCTGCCGTCCTCCATGAGGACAACATCTGAAACAATACAAAAATATTTTTATTATGGTAACTTGCAAGTAAAATTTGACATCTTTCAATTTGTAAATGCTGTTCTTAAAAGCAGCAGTAAGGAGGGAAAATAGTTATAAGATCAATTTATCATTCTTGACGCGCGTGTAATAAAGAAAGCCGGTCCCCTTTGTTGAGCATCCTATTTTAAGAAAAAAGTTGACCGTTAACTACGAGTTCACATCAAATTCCATTCTACTTTACTTTTTATTCCTTGCCTTCACTTAACTGAGCTAGCTTTAGCTAAACAGCACATGATCTGTCAGTCTTTAATTGATTAATCCTTCATATTCTTTAGCCTGCTGCAGTTGCAGCATAAAATGGTAAAGTAATAAGTTATAAATAACGTCAACTTCAAATCAACTTCATTGCAGGTGGACAATTTTTTAATCCTATTTTAAGAAAAAAGTTGACCGTTAACTACGAGTTCTCATCAAATTCCATTCTACTTTACTTTTTATTCCTTGCCTTCACTTAACTGAGCTAGCTTTAGCTAAACAGCACATGATCTGTCAGCCTTTAATTGATTACTCCTTCATATTCTTTAGCCTGCTGCAGTTGCAGCATAAAATGGTAAAGTAATAAGTTATAAATAACGTCAACTTCAAATCAACTTCATTGCAGGTGGACAATTTTTTGTTGTAGGAATACAAATCACTTTACTGACCCCCTTCAAAAGGATAAGGCGATTAATTGTGACAACAGCTACTGGGATAGGGAGGGCCAAGAATTTTATTAAATTTGAAATAAGGACGCATTAGACTTCAGCTTTTCTTTAGCTTTGACAAGCACCATCATTTCGGTTTTAAAGAAATGAAAGTGCAATTAGGAGTTAAAACAAATTATGAATTGAAAATATTATGTAGTGTAAATTGAGCTTGGATTTTATTCGGCAACTGAATTTTTTATTCGGCTTCACTGAATTCATGGCCCAGTCAACTCGAAGATATTAGGTCTCTGAGATGTTTAACGCTGACCTTTTAATACTCCATATTCGACCCCAAGGAGTTCCGTTGAGTGCAAACCAAACCGGAAACCTGTCCCATCTCATCACTACCGCTTCAACTCATGTTGAACGAGCAAAAAACAAGGAAAATATAAGTTGGAATTTTCATGAAGAATGTTTGCATTTTTTATGTTGGGCCAGCCGGTAAGATTTGATAGGGTTAAAAAAGTTAACCGACGAGGACGAGAGGTCCGAAGGAATGGGACGAGGCCAAGATGAAGACGAGTAGTAAGACCGTGCCTAGAGAATAGCAATGAGGTCAGTTCAGACCAATGACCCTACCTGATCCTACAAGGAATGAACCATCATTTCTATCCGTACATATTCTCGTAATACGTTATCGGTTGAGAATGTGACTGATTTACACCTCCAATCAATGGAAAACAAAAGAATGAATCGTCCTACTCAAATGTATGTTTGACACCGGCAATTGGAAGGAATGCTTTCGGAAAAAATATTTTTCCTAAACTGATTCGAGAATACAGCGTAGGAAATTGGTGTAAGGCGAACTGTGTCTAATATTTCCATAATCCTTGCAACGGAGATGAGATAATTTATACGCACCTGGCTTGTTTTAATTAATAAACTTAACTTCTATATTCGAATCAGTTGAGTCCAACTAATGGTTAATTCCAATACATTTTGACATCTCGCTCCACGAATTTTTTATCTGGCTCAATTAGGTGTAGCTTATCTACAATAATGCGCTACTTCTACTATTAAGACACAAAATCAATTTAGTCAGACCAACGTGTTAGGTAGAAATAGGTTTCGAGACTGCAATCTGCAGCGCAAAATATTTTCAATATCAGAATCGTATATTTATAATTTACTATTAGCTGTTAGCTGCTCATGAGACGACATACGCAAGAGTGCAAGGTAGCAGTTACAGGTACTTTTAAGACTAAACTTGCCACTACATAGCCAACATGTATTTATAAAACCGGGAAGTGAATGCAAATTATTGACTGGTCGTTGAAGCAAGGATCATTGTATTGTTTAGTAGCAACGGCAATCGGAATGTAAATGGCCGGGGCTCACAGGTTAGTGTCTTATGCAAATGTGACTTGTACACAGCATTCAGCTTGTCTGTCGCCTAAACACCAGAGTCTGAGTGCAACTAGGCGTGGAGCAAGGACTCAGTTCATCTTCTCATGAATCCGTTTACTCATCATCTTCCTCTCCCTGGGAATAATAGGAAAGGCCACCGAAGGAACATGCGAATTCAACATTCATCCAACGTTAACTCAAACCGGATTTCTGATTAATACCGGAATCCATTTAACACTACTTTTTGTCCGTCTGCCTGATTTGCTCATCTAGTCGTACAATTATGAAAAAATGATCCTTGTAGAAGTGAAACAATTTTGCCTTTCACTGTTAAGCTTAACTTGCAACTAAATTTTCCGGTTTGACAACGAACAACTGAATCTTTTATTTTCACTTCCATGTATGAAGTCGATTTTAAAAAAATCGATGGAAGTCTTCAGACAAGATTTCATAAATCAACTCTCCATTTTAGTTATTGTATCTTGGGCAGAACCTAATGAGAAGCAAATACTATATAATTTTTTTTATAAAATTCAGGATTACTTCTTTAGCTAGGTGAGCTCTCAGTTCAATGATTTAAATTATTTTCGCTCAGCTTCAGCAGGATTTTTGTATGAACTCAATCTCGTATAACGTGGTTAAGCTGAAGCAGATCTAATCATGTAGTAGTAATGAAAATTTTAGTCGCAAAATCAGAATTCATCCGAATTCTGACTATTTACAGGCTTACTTAAATATTTCAGAACTTAATCCTTTTAGCATTTGTTTTCTTTAAAGAATTGAATGAATGTGAACAAAAAGTACTGTGATAATTAATTGAGCTTAATTGTATTAAAGAAATCCACAAACATGTGTAAGGCCTCTGTTCTATTTTCCGGGTCAACTCCCATGGTTATAATAAAAGTAATACATTGAAAAATGAACCAGCTTATTACTTTTCAAGGCCTTGACTTGGATATTCAGATATGAGCTGAAACGGAATTTGTACACAAGGGAATAATGTATTGGTTTGAGGAGATTACATTGTTGTATTGCATATGCGTGGGAATATTGTCAGCCTCAACCCTCAAAGACAGCTAACGGCAAGTTGGCCAGCAGTGCAGTGCGAATGAGTGAAGTGCAATGTGAATCACAAAATTGTACTTCTAACACAACTAACTACAACTTTCAGCGTACTCAACCCTCAAAGAGAGCTAACGGCAAGTTGGCCAGCAGTGCAGTGCGAATGAGTGAAGTGCAATGTGAATCACAAAATTGTACTTCTAACACAACTAACTACAACTTTCAGCGTTTCGACCGAATCCAAATTCTAACGAGCGACGAGTGTACTTACGATGAGGATAGACACCTCTTCCCAGATGCTAGCTAAACTTCTTAAGGCACAACGGTTCTCTTTCAATTTCAGACCAGTGCAGTAGCATTCAGTACACACGGTCTCTTTCTACTCCCGGCCTGACCTCAAATTTTACAAGATTACAAAATAACACATTATTATTAGAGAAAAAATGGTTGAATGCGTTGGAAATCCTCCCATGTGTAACCATTTTGAGGGCTCTGAAGAGAATCAAACAATCAGACGAGATAGACATTAAATAGCATCTTCCCCTCGGCATGTCTAATATTTTTTTTACTAATGTCCGCCGTTTACTTTTGACATGATTCTGAATGAATAGGAAATTTCAAATTCGGCTCGAGTATTATTTCCCAAAATCTGGTTCAAGACTTTTTGGGTTTGAATTACTCGAAAATCTGTAACTAAAAGTTGATTTATAATTTGATGTTAACAAATTCTCCTGATATAAGCAGGGTGATTTTCGCCGAGCTTGGAACTGTGACTTCAACCCTGACACATTAAATACGGAAGGCCAGCACTAGCTGACCTTTTCATTGTAATCTGCCTATCAGGTGGACAGAGTTCTGTCATACTAACAACTGACAGATCCGGTTGGATCCCTTCCGAAAGGGCTTTTGACAATACAAATAAATTCATGCACTCATATCTGGTTGGAAAACCCAAAATCCACAAATTGTACTTCTTTCAAATAGGATATCCGGATTGTAAAGTCTAAGAAGGAAATCTAGAATAATTTAATTTGGCAGACGATTTTTTCCAAATGGCAGATGAATTACTTTTCCAACGTCTTTTAAACACAAATATTTATAAGCATTTTGTTCATTATATTGACCCAACCCACCTTGTGAATTTGAGTTCCTGATGCACTTGCTAAAGTGAACTGTATTTTTTCATACTGGAGAGAATATCCGAATTATGAACTGTGTAGAAGAATTCAATTCTTCTTGTTAAGGAATCGTAACCAATCCACTTTCCAATTTAGAAATTCCGGGATTATCCTTCCGGTTTCAACTTCACTACAACTAAATTCCTATTGTGGCAAATTCACAATCACAGATCACCCAATTCCGGTTTAATTGAATGATGTTTATTTTGCACCTTAGAGTAAAATTCGTCGCACAAAACTATTTGGCACTCGTTAAACAATTGACCGGAAACTAAAACTTGGATAAAGAATGTTAAATGGTTAAAAATATTTTAAATTCACTGACTCCTCTTAATACTCGCCTGTGAATTAAGGAGTGGGGATTTGGACGGAAGCGAGTGAACAACCTCCTTAGGACTGCAGCGATCAAAGACGCTGGGGTAAAAAGACTGTCTTCACTGGTATTTCTTCTGACATCTCTTCGTGGATCCTCGTCATGCCCCAAGGCTCTTTTCAGGATTTGTACCTCTCGAAAGACTCGCAAGAATCAGCTTAAGCTTACCTGTCTTTCTACCTGTTTTTGTGTTGTCTTGCCTTTCCTACACACACACCTCACCAATTGTTGTGCTAAAGATAAGTCACCCCTCCCTCATCAACTCCTTCAGGTTCAAGAAGTGTTGTTGTGTATGTGTGCATTCTAAACATTACGTTCCAACGATTCGACTATGGCCACATGAATTTATCTTAAGCTGGGCTCAATGGATAGGGGCCTGAAGCGAGTAATAAGAGAAGTTTCTCAACAGTCACCCTCAGCAGTCAGCAATCTATTCATTAGCTATAACCGAAACCAAACTAAAAAATGAATATCATCTTGTTCAACAACTCCAGAAAGTAATTTTCACGAAGTTAAATTGGTTAGGCCTATGTCAAGAAAATCATTGAATACATCACAAGAATATCTGGACAAAACTATAAAAGCTAACAAATTAATTCAATGTTAGACATGCTTAAGATTCGAACCCCAATCAGGGGAACAATAATTGTGACAAACTTATTTAAACACTGGAATTGGTTACCTTGAGGCAAGTTTGGAATGAAAGTTAGGGAAGGGTATAAGAAAAGAATGCCAACTTCAATTGCTTGATCCTTCCCCGTGTATACAAAACCTGGTCAGTTCTTCCTACCTGTTATCCCCGTTGTTCTTTTTCCCTTTTGAATA
This sequence comes from Thalassaphorura encarpata, assembly GCA_009869925.1. Classification (NCBI taxonomy): domain Eukaryota; kingdom Metazoa; phylum Arthropoda; class Collembola; order Poduromorpha; family Onychiuridae; genus Thalassaphorura; species Thalassaphorura encarpata. The sequence continues at coordinate 7,475 of WJEZ01003327.1, forward strand.
CAAAGGTGAACAGGTGAGCTTTATAAATCTGCTGGGAATGCATTATGGAGCTCTGATTTATTTCATAGTTTGCTAGCTGCCGCTCCAAAGTACACAACAAATTCATGAAATACTTAGAATGAGTTGAAGCGGGGGAATAGGATGTTGAAACAGGAAAACTTTTCAGGATCATACGGAATGGACTAACCCTGGAAATTGACTGATTTATTGGAATGCTCGATTATTCTTTGGAGCCTCTATTAATACTTAAATCTTCATCGCAATTCCACATTCATGCTTTGTAAATCCAGATATGTAACCAGAAAGTCAAACAATTTCATTCTCGAATTATAATGATTCAACTAAACCACCTATTTAATTTCACCTGGAACTTACCAAATATTCAATTTTATACGACGTATCTACAAGATTTCGAAATACATCTTGTGTATGTGAACTAGAATTACCTTTGTTCAGACTTTTTGAAAGATCAGCGGTAATAGCTCAAACGTATTATTATTTCCTCAAATCAAGTCATATACAAATTAATGGAAACTGTTTTCCATCTAAATGACACCATAATCGACACTATAGGAAATATTCCCAGTAGCTCTCAGACCTATTAATTACATAATTTTGAAACTTTGATTTAGTTCTTGAGACTTCAATGACGATATTTTTATTCTTATTTTTCGAATAAAATTGTCATTTTCTGGCATGGCTGATCCAAATCTTTATACCGTACCGTGTTACACCGAAACAATTGGTGGGTTATTGTTAGAAAAGGAAGTCAATTTCAGTAGTATAGTAGCAACTGGACAAGTTTTACAGCACTAAAGTCATATACAAATTAATGGAAACTGTTTTCCATCTAATGACACCATAATCGACACTATAGGAAATATTCCCAGTAGCTCTCAGACCTATTAATTACATACTAATTTTGAAACTTTGATTTAGTTCTTGAGATATTATTTGCTCTTCAATGACGATATTTTTATTCTTATTTTTCGAATAAAATTGTCATTTTCTGGCATGGCTGATCCAAATCTTTATACTGTACCGTGTTACACCGAAACAATTGGTGGGTTATTGTTAGAAAAGGAAGTCAATTTCAGTAGTATAGTAGCAACTGGACAAGTTTTACAGCACTTTTTTCTGCAAGCAAGTGAGTTTGACTCTTCTTTACATTTCGAATAGGAAGGCGGGATTCGTTGATTAGAGTGAGATTAACGGAGGACAGAAAGATGAACATATTCTTAAGTAGCAAATAAAATCGTGTTTAATACTTATACGTATGGTCTGTGACGTCAAATAATTGACTCTGGACTAGACCATCTTCTGTCTGGAATGCTGAGTTTGAAATACATTGCATTGCATTACATTAAAGGCAGAAAGTAGAGCAGCTGAATTGAATTGGTTGTAGTGCACAAATTACTTGGACTAGAATCATTGCTCCTGTTTATCCACAGGATAAGGGCAACAACAGAAGAAGTACAAATTAATTTTTCTAATATCAATTCAATTCCAATATATATTTGTAATATTTAAGTTCTATTAGCCAGACGTACATACGAATTTGATGAGCTAAATCAGAATTTCTGATTAGCAGTCTCGAGTTCCTAATCCCATCCCAAATCCCAAGTTTCGAATTATAAATAAGTTCAGCAAGTTGTACTGATAAATTATTTTGTATTTTAGGTTTTATTCCATCAAGCTTAAGAGGAGCATCGAATATTTTTTTCACTTAAAGATCAAAGATTGATTAAACTTTCGCATAGCCGAGATGACATCTTCAAACGTTAGTATTGAATATTTTTATGCGTACAATACAAAATGCTTGTACTGACAATTTTTGTAATTTTGTAGTACCCAAACGATCATCCAAGAAACTTGATACCGGCTTTATGTAAACAATTCTACGACTTGGGATGGGTTACAGGGACAGGAGGTGGAATGAGTATAAAATTAAAGTAATTGCTTGATAATTAGATTATCAGTGAAGTCACGAGAACAGTGTTTTGATATGGCTTGCTTGTAACAGGGATGAGATTTATATTGCACCATCCGGTGTTCAAAAAGAAAGAATGGAACCGATTGATCTTTTTATTCAAAACTTACAAGGCGAGGATATATCTATACCTCCACACGGCCTAAAGAAGAGTCAATGCACGCCTCTGTTTATGCTGGCGTATACTGGTAAGATTGAGGAACAATAATAAATTAGATAATAAAATAGCAACTTTAGTTTTACCGTGTTGATTACCCTAGAGCGACAAGCCGAAGCAGTAATACACACACACTCCAAGGCAGCCGTTATGGCCACACTTCTTTCAGAGAATAATGAGTTCAGAGTTACCCATTTGGAAATGATCAAGGTTTCAGTATTAATTTACTCAATATTTGCACTACTCAAGAATGTATTGTTCATATATTTTATTCGGACTTCTTAGGGAACTTATAATCCCAAGAAGGGTCGATACAACCGTTACGATGAAGAACTGGTGGTGCCAATCATTGACAACACTCCAGTTGAAGAAGATTTGAAAGAAAGCATGGCAAAAGCACTTGACGAATATCCGGAAACATCGGCAATACTTGTCAGGTACCTTTCGTTAGGTTACGAAATGAGCTAATTAAATACATATTAGTTAATTTTAACTCAGGCGTCATGGTGTATACGTTTGGGGAAACTCGTGGCAGCAGGCCAAAACTATGTAAGTCTGAATTGGATCAAACAGTCAGAACTCATGTTAACCAAATTTTTTGACAGGTGTGAATGCTACGACTATTTATTTGATATTTCCAATCAAATGATTCAGTTCGGACTAAATCCGAAACAGAAGCCCTAGAGGTAATATATTCTCTTATGGTGCCTGGAAGGAGTCATCAGTTCATGCCGTTGGGTAGTAATAGTAGCAAAGGTAGAGTTCCTTATTATCCGTTTCATAAGTCTACGTTAAGTAATTTTCGGATTTTATAGCAGTTTGCTAAAGCCTTTAAGAAAACAGCCATTAGAACTACTATTCTGCGAATCTGTCTTCTTCAATTGGCCACTAAAAGTATACTACTTCCGTGTTACCTTTTTCTGAAAAGATTGGTCATTAAATGAAGCTATTAACTAGCTAATTAGTTGAACAGAATTGAGTTTTACAATATATTTTAATCATCGTAGCCATCAAGGCACATCATAATAATCTGTTTTTGCGTTTCTTTTCAACTAATTATATGCTCTAATTATTAAAATTGCCTGAATATTACAGTCACAGTGCATTGGTAACAAAATATTAGGACTAAATTAATCGCGTATGATTCTTCGAATTTAATATGAAAAAATAAATCATTTTCTAAGGTTCGAAATCGGATTATCTGACGTTTCGGCGATTAGATTTAATTGGGCTTAGGGTCCATTGACTTGTTTTGACGGTGAATATTTTTACGAAAAAGATGGTATTCCCGTGATAGCTCTCCCGAGAATCAAAGCATGAATATCGTGAGTTCCTTCATAAGTGTTGACTGCTTCCAGATTCATAACATGTCTAATAACATGGTATTCATCGCAAATTCCATTTCCTCCTAACATATCTCGAGCGTTCCGGGCTGAAAGTGTGAT
>WJEZ01003328.1:0-11066 GCA_009869925.1 Thalassaphorura encarpata
AAAAATGAGAAGCCAACGTATGTCCAAAAGACCAACTGGGCAAGAGCCAAGAGAGGCATCCACCAAATGCTTATTTCGCAAATGTCGAAGAAAGGCATCAAGAAATGAAATTTGCATTTGTAGATGTACAACAAAAGTGTCAGAAATCCTTCACCAGCAATTAGAACCAAACCAGTTCCTGTCAAGACGGGAGCAAGTAGTAGTTTCGGAGGAATATCTTGTCGCCCGTATTGTGCTAGAGAGAGTAAAGTAAATATAGTCTGTATTGTGTAACTATCAAAATATTTTATAAATACTAATTACTCATGAATGAGTCGTAGTATGTCATGAATGCATTGATCAAGTGCCTCGTTTCTTCACCATACAAAACTAAATTAATATCGACGGCGAGAGAAAGAAGGGCGAGTGTGCAGGCTAATATTCTATACCCAGATATAACACGAGATAGGTCAAGGGTAGGAATTTCATAGACCAAAACAGCCGCACAGAAAATTTTCAAAGCGATCATGATGACAAAGACTGATACCCACTGTATTTGGTCATATATTGACCTTATTCGAACTACAGTTTGTGTGGAATCATTCCATTTGAATGGATTTATACCCGCGTGATAACACAACTTTGTAGCGACACGGATGACTTTCCGCTGTAGATTAAATTCCATGATGTTCTGGATGTTCAGTTTGAATTGTCAAGTTAGGAATTATTTTGATGTTTTCTGCTTAGACGGAAATGAACAATTCGTGCGGAGGACGCTCAAGGATGAGGTTTTAAACGCCCAACTCTTGCATGTCATATTTTCAATTTGATACAGTCTTCTTTTAAATTTTTAGAAGTTTGAATCATTGATATAAATCGCAAGAAAAGCTATCCTCACAAGAAAAAGCTTTGAAGCCAATTTCAAAAGCTTATCTACCCGTAAATAATTCATATAATACGTCGTCAATGTTTCACACAAAATGTCTCATGGATACATCTAATCATTAATTTTGCATACGTTTACTAAACCTAGAGTCGAATATTTCATTTAGGGAATTCCAAGCTACAAAGTTACTTTAACTTGTCATGCAAAATCGAAATATTCCTTCCAATTAAAATATAAGCCAACAATCAGTCGGTTTTTTTAGGAAGTTTTATTACCTTATCTCAAATAAACCCAATTATATCAAATTGAACTTCCGCAAAAACAAAGAATTTTCAATTGCCATGAGTTTCCTCAACTAAATAATTTAATTTGGTAGCTAAATAGTGAGTAAGGGTCCTACGTAGTCAAATAACCCTGAAGAATTAAAATATCTTGAACTGAATTCACGGGAAGTGAATTAAAAAGTTAAAAGTTCTGACGGGAGAAGCTTAAATTTTAGCACGCATCATAAATAGCATGCTACATTTTCAGACAGACTTAAAAATAAATAAAAATATAAAAATAAAAACTTAAAAACTTTTTTTTACTTATGGAACCAAAAGCAATCATATGAGATGGAAGTTCCGTGGAAATGGAACTCAGTTCCTATTATAAATTTTCTTAGGAGCTGTAAAAATAAAAAAAAATGTCAGCAGCTACTGTTTCATGACTAAGGATGCTTATTTAGTCAAGTCACGCGAAAGAATGTGAAATATCTGCCATAAATAGACTATTAATCAAAAACTGTCTGTAGTACAGTGATTCGTCTCTAAGTGGAACGTCACGGGAAAAACTCATATTTTTGAAAATCAAGAACAATTTACTTATTTAAAATTCACGGTCTTAGTAATTTTTTATTTCCTGGGATTGTCCGCTGAGATATTTCAAGTGTAGCTTGTAAGTGTGATAATAAGATTGGAATTGAGGTTTGATGGCTTAATAAAATCAACTGTCGACCTTTATGCTCAGTTGTTCTGAATTAGCTACAAAACCTGCAGTTTTCCACTTAGCCACAGTAAAAAACGGAAAAGTTAGTTAAAAATTGTTGCACTTAACCGAATTTTCAACTTATGCGGATTCCGCTTAACCGAAGTGGCTATCCATCTCTTAACACATAGACCAACCAATATTTTTCATTTTGTATAATGAAATTCAGGATTAATTTGTAGGAAGACGTCGTTAAGTTTCAGCAAATTGCCCACGTGGGGTATAATACCTTCACCAAGTCCCGTGTACTTTTCACATAGCAAAGCTTACACCTTCGCTTGAGGTATTTCACATTTTCATTTTTAATTAAAATTTAACTCAATGGGATTAATGAATGGAAGAAGAAGAATTAAATCATTTTTAAAGGAAGAATAACTTTTACTTTTCCGAAGCTTTCGAGTCTCTTCATCAGGAGAATTACAAAAAAGTAAAATACATGCATTTTTATTCTTGCAACCTGAGACTCATCCATCCATCCATAATGAACTTTCATGGATTATCATAGAGCTTTTCAGAGTTGTCCTATATGGACATGTTTAATTATTTCACTCAACCAAAAAACATGTCCAACAAACACGCGCCTGCCACTGTCATTTCATTCAATTTGCTCAGTTTTTCATAACTTTCAACAACACTAACATAATGAGCCAGCTATCCCACATTTTCTCTAGAACTATATCAGAAGCATATAACATATGTATACCAACCAAATTTGCAGAGCCACCTGATTTGACTATTAATTTGGTACACTAAATAAGCAAACTCAACAAAAAATCACTGAAATAGGTGAAGTGAGGAAAAGGCCGAGATACAATTATTTAATCTTTCTATTTATTCTGAATCGACGTCAATGTGATTTAACCCACGCAAGCACAACTGAAATGAGTGCAGAGCCACCTCAAGTCATTTCTTCGGATTTAAACAGCTACCTCCAACCATTCTCAAATTGCATCATTCAAATCCTTATGAATTTTAAGAACGTGACTCTTGAACCATTACATTATCCTGTAATTCTAGCACACGGGCTGCAACATGGGCTACAAGAAGCCACAGATCCAACATTCAATTATATAATCAACATGACAGATCTTTTTACTGTAAACAAACTTTTCCCTCATCTTTTCTCAAAATTCACTTGTGGAGCTTTATTTGCTCATATTCCAAAAGGATCAAACGAATCTGAATTCTCTGAAATTTTATCTTCTGGGAATCAATTTCGGGCTCGGACAGCATATTTGAGCAATGACCTTTTTACAAATTATTTATCTTACAGAACATATAGCTTTGTATTTTTCATTCTCCAAGAAAAGTTTGATTGTTCAAAATATGAGAAAATTAGTGACGAATATTATCACATTTATTCGACTCAGCAGAAACTGTTTTTTTCACCTATATTTGACAATTGACTGGAATGATTGTGGCGAATTCTGAGGAAGATCCACATTACTTCTATAAGTTTCAGTTCCGAAATACAAGTGTGGACAAATTAAGCACCATTTATAAGAAAAATTTCCTAGCATCTTCAGGACGTTTGCAATTTGAATTCAAGAAACAAACCATGCCTGTTTGCATAACTAGATCAACCCTCCCAGCGAAAACTTATTTTACGGATAAGCCAAAATTGATAAATCACACAAAATCCTTTGTACAACTCAGAAATCTATTATTTATTTTTGTTTTTTATTCTCCCAATAAGTGTTGATTTTAGATCTGCTTTTGCCCAAAAGTCTTCTGGGCAGTATTTGGTCTAACTTCAGACACCTACTCATTTGTTACTTGTGATGGAATTAAAGGTCTTTTCTTCGAAGGTTACATTATACCATTTCAGCTCAACGTTTGGATGTCTGTGCTAATATCATTTGGAATATTTGTAATATCTGTTCATTTGTTTTGGAAATGGCTCAAGTGTAGTGGTAGTACAATTTATATATTAGTTGGAGTTCTACTAGAACAAGGGATGATGTCGGATAAGGATTTTAGTCGGAAACCTTTATACGTTTTCTTACTAATGGGACCGTTGCACTTAATGTGTTTAGTGTTAACAAACGCTTATCGAGGAATTTTTGTCACAGATGTCACAGCTCCTAGACCTGCCCAAAGGTTGGCAACATTTTCCGAGTTGGCAGATAGAAAATATGACATCTATTCCGCCAAAGAATAAAATTATATGAGTGTACTATATTCAATAGAGCTTCTAGAAGTTCTTCGAGTTGTAGGTGACACCAGTAAAAAAAAACTGATCGTTGGGCCGCCGACGAGACTTATTTTAGTAAATCTTTGCTAGCCATATCAGAAAATAAAAATTCCGAAATGAACTCAGTGTATAAAGTTTTGCGCAAACATTTGAAAATACCAGATGAATCAAAGGAACCGAATTTATTGAAATGCAAAAGAACAGCTCTGTTGGACTATACTAGTAAAATTGAGAGAAGGATACTCACATATAAATTATTTAATTCATCCTCGGCAGCAAGAGTATAATGGGACAGAAAAAATATTTAGTCAGACGATTGGACTTGAAATTGCAAATCTTGAACGTGACGGTGGAGCTCTGAAAAAAAGATTTCAACATTTAATACAAGCAGGAATTTACTTAGAATGGTTACAAATATTAGAATTTTGGGAATTAGATAAATTAAAGTGGTTGACGAATGCCTACTCTGAAGATTTAAATATGCCTCAAGCTTTAACACTCGGCACTAATGTTATATCCGCTTTTTATATATACTTAACTTGTATTTCAGTTTGCATAGTATTTGCAATCTTTGAGAAATTCGAATGCTATCCCTATGCGCAAAGATGGTTTTTGATTGGGTGAGTAAGGTTATTAAAAAACTGATATCAAAATTCTTAAAGTTAATGCCTCTTATGTTTTCTAGGTAGTCCTGAATTTTGATAATATTTATACAGCTTTAATAAAATTTGTAATCACATATTCATCAAGTCTAATCCATAGCTGATATACTAAAACACTTGCATTTTGGCTTAGTCTGATTCAAGATTTTCTTCTTTCAGCAGCACCAATCTCAATTATTCCGCATATGTCTACCAACCAATTAGTCATAAATTTATAATCTCATTAAACAAACTACCAAATAAAATGCAACCACAAGGAGAATCCTTCTGGCTAGAATAAGGAATTCGAACTCGTTTTTCTTTTTGCGTCTTTATCGTTCCGAACTCTTCCTGTGTAGCGCAAATAATTGTAGTGCGGAATGAGTAAACCTAAAAAGCAGACACAATTAACTTAATCACCGTATTAACCACTAATTACTTATACCAGACTCAAAATAACAGGAATGACGAATTAATATTACAACTCGTGACTTGTCCTTCTTTCTTATATGTATTGCCTAGTCATATCACACCCAACCAACACAAAGTATAAAATTCCATTCACTCAGTCCGTCTCCTCTGAATTAAACCAGAGCATACATCACAGGAGAGCCAATCCAGAGAAAAAGAACATATTTCCAAACAAAAATTCTGGGTTAATAAAAAGTATAATTACGTTGTAGTATAATTTCTTAATTACAGCTGTATAATTCATATTGATTTCAGGTGTATAACCAAAAGATGAAGATCAGCATTAAGTGCTTGTATTTATTTTTATTTGCATTTGTCTGCCATGCACTGCCAGGACCTCAGCAGCAGGAGAGATTTCCCGGAGAACAAGCATATAGGGAGTCAATCCAACGCGTAGCTGCCAAAAGTACCCTCACGTACAAGGGCACGTGTTCATTCTCAGATGAAAAGAAGAGAGCTGACTTGGGCAAAAAATTAGTGGACATGATGTTTTCATTCGATTTTAGTCAAATTTCAACCATTACTGCAGGATTCAATTCACTTGCAGATGCTCCTGGTGAATATTGTAATGCAAACAAAAGTCTAGAATGCACATCACAAGGGACTTGTGGCTGTACGAGCGGAGAATCCCAGGGAATGTCATTGAAGACTAATTGGATGGAAGGAAAATGTTGGTACATTTCAGGGTCGACCTGCTACCCTCAAGCACCGCCCGAGGCCTTTGGAACAAAAACTTCAGATTTGAGATGTGAAGGAACCTCTGAGTGCATGATGAAAGGTTCGAATACTCGAAAATGTACCTTAGAAACGATGCAAGAGAAAATTTTAGAGGAATATGGCGGACCTGAAACGGTACAAAAAGACATCTTAGGATATATGAGATTTCTCAAGAAAATGACATTCGAAGGTGTCTGCGTTTGTAGCAGTGTCGCTGGTATTAGATCAAACCTAGCCTATGCAGTACTATTATTATTCGTTGTTTCACTGTTGAACTTGACTCTTGTTTAATATTTTGGTAGTAATACTCACGTGAAATAGGCATTGCAGTGTATTTCTACATAAATCGTACAGTCTTCATGAATTGTATCATTGTATGTAGTTATAATGTATTATAATAATTGTAGTGTGTGTAATTTGTAGTTGATTATGAAATGAAATGCTCTTCAATTATATGCTTAAGGAAAATAGGTAGACTATTATTACAATAATATGCACCACAAACATTAACTTTATAGCGGTTTATAATTGGAAACTTATATTTGAGAAGACGCATTTAATAGAATTACAGATCATTCATATTTTAACCTGTACACATGTTCTATACCGGCAAGAATATTCATAAAGCTTAGTTTGAGTTCAATCAGGAGACATATCGTTGCTAGTCCAGATCCTATCATATAATTTCAAAACATTACAATTGTTGTTGATTTCTTTGAAAATGAGAAAAAATCTACGGTGACAGCCACAAGGAGAAAGCCTCTGGACAAAATACGAGTGGAACTCATTTTTGTTTCTGCGTCTTTATCCTCCCAACTCTTTCTATGTAGTGCAAATAATTTCAGTACGAGAAGGTTGAACCTAAGAAAACAGACGCAATTAAATTTATCAGCATATTTAGCCAGTTAAGCTTACTCTCGTAATATCAATAAACCGTCGTAGACGGGTGAAATGAAGCTGGCAAAGTAGTGTAACAAAATGGAGCAACTGAGTAAGTACGTCAAACTGAAAAGGAAAGTAACTGAGTAATACTGTGGTATTCATGAATAGAATGAAATGAAAGAACCAAGTCCTTGGCATTCATGGCAGAAATGAATATCCCTCCTTCGTATTGTTAGATAAACATTCATCTCAATAGCATTGCTAAGTGTACGGACCTATCGTGAAGCGCACGAAGAAATTCGGCAAACTTTTTAATTTGCTCATAACTTTTTCAAGAAAGACAGTTTCGCACTGAACGAACCTTAGTGCTCCTCTCTGGCATAAACCGATATGTCGTGAAGCGCCGAAACAATTTGGAAAGATCTGCAATGTATTTGTCCAATTTCTGTAATTAGAACAGAATTATGATTAAAACAGATATATTGTGAAGCGCAGCAACAAATTTTTCAATAGTTGGAAGCTGATGCTTCCAATATAATAGTTGGATAACTGCCGTTTGAATAACATTATAATGCAACTGAATATATCTTAGAGCGCTAGACGAAATTTGTTGACTTTTTATTTTCCTTGTGACTTTTGAATAAAACAAAATCTCGAGAAACCCAGAGTGGTTTGCATATCTGCAGCCCCAGAGCTGTCGATTGGCGTAGAGTTCTTAAAAATCGGTCTATAACTCTAGGAGGAGACGCGGTGACAAGCCCAAATTAAGCAGCAGTATTTTTTCGTATAGATTGTGAAACGCGATTGTTTTTTTTTTTTGCTTCCCCAGAAACTTTGGTTTTATTCAATTTATATGCGCTTCCACTTGATTCAGTTTATATAGCTAGGCGCCTTATCCCTCGGGCGTAGAAACTCAACCGAAGCACACCGAAGGAGCCAATGGCTGAAACGCTCAAATCCGAGGAGTTTTGCGATTTGGGTAAGAATTGCGACTTGTAGAGTGCGTACAGACGGACAGACAACACAATCGCATTAGCTGGGCTTTGCCAGCTAATAATGACAAATTAATATTACAACTCGAGACTCGTGCTTCCTTTTCCTACTTATTGCCTTGCCTTACCACACCTAACCAGCACAAAATAATTTCCTCACTCAGTCGGTCTCCTCGTTGAATTAAGCCAAACCGTACTACATTAGATAGATAGATAGATAATAGCTTTTTTTATTCGGTCAATCTTTTCAGGGTTAACTGTTGTAAACAAGAGGACCGTAATTAGAAAAGAGCCAAGTTAGCCAAAAGTTTAATACAGATTTCCCAATAAAATTTCTGGATTAAAGTTTATACGTAAATTAGTATAACTGAGCTAAAGTACTTAACTTATATTGATTTCAAGTGAATAACCAAAAGATGAAGGTCAGCATTAGGAGTTTGTATTTATTTCTATTTCCATTTGTTTGCTATGCACTGCCAGGTCCTCAGCAGCAGTGGAGATATCCTGGAGAAGAAGCATATCTGAAGTCAGCCACTGCTAAAAGTACCCTCACATACAACGATACGTGTTTGTTCTCAGATGAAAACAGGGCTTACTGGGGTGAAAAATAGTAGACATGACATTTCAATTGGATTTTAGCCAAATTCAAGCCGATACTTTAGGAATGAATTTACTTGCAGATGATCCTGGTGAATATTGCAATGGAACAAAAGGTCTTGATTGTACATCAGATGATGGAACTTGTGGATGCACGAATGGAGAATCCTTGGGAATGCAATTGAAGACAATTTGGGTGGAAAATAGTTGTTGGTTCACCCCTGGGTCAAACTGCTACCCTAAAATACCACCCCGGGCCTTTAAAACAGAAATTCCGGATTTGAGATGCAAAGAAACTTCTGAGTGCATGATCAAAGGTTCGACTACTCGAAAATGTACGCTGGAAACGATGCAAGAGAAAGTTTTGGAGGAATATGGCGGACTTGAAGCATTTCACAAAGATAGGCAAGGATATTCGACATTTGCCATGAAAAGGATATTAGAAGGTGTTTGCGCTTGCAGCAGTGCTGCTGGCATTGAGTCAAACCTATCCCATGTAGTTCTGTTCGTTGCCTCACTGTTAAACTTGTATCTTACTTAATATTCATCTAGTTGTCAACGACGTGATTTTTGGCATAAAGCGAGCAGTTAAATTAGAACAATTAAAAGCAGTGAATAATTTTATTTCATAATGTGATGATGATTCATCATTAAGTAGGTACAGAGAAAAGTTGGAGATGCGATTCCCATGAACATTTGCAGATAATGTACGTGACATTTTATGCAAGGTTTGCACTTACATCTTATCAAGTTTCGTCTTAAGCGCAGAGTTAACACAGGGCATGAGAAAGAGAACTCCACTACACATATTCACATTGCATTACACTAGCACATAGTCTAATTTTACAGAAATGTGATTCATTATATGTATTGGCCTTGGCAGAGGGAATGCACTACTAGCCTGTAGCCACCAGAATTTAATCTCATAAAACTTTGATAAGATAAAAGTAAAGACTGAAAGATAAATGTTAATACAAACAAACTCAGAACTTGTTGTGCATACATTTCTGGCTTGTCCGTGAGTACAAACTAACTGTTGTTGTCAATCTATCCAAACTAAAATAGTTTGTTCAAGAAGATTAAGTTAAAAGTTCTTCGTTTCTCTGCTTTTGAAAAAACTCAACATAATTAATCATGGGTTCATCAAGTAGCAAAAACAACAAAAAACAAGGTTCGGTTTGCCGTTTTTAGATTTACATATTCAAAAGCATTTTTAATTTTTTAAAGTAAATCTTCATTATTAATCAATTTCAGCCGCGGTGGAAGAATTTCGTCAAAATTCGAGTGCTGCTAGTCAAAATCGTGGCGTAGGCAGACTCACTGTAGAAAATGTAAATTCCACAGTTGACACAGCCTTAAATGAACTTAAGGTTCAAGTTTTGATTGCCGCAATAAAAAATAATGATAGTTTGTCCGTTCTCAAACTTCTAAACGAAGGTTTAGTTCAAGTGAATGAACGAATCGGTGAAACGAGGCTGACCCCACTACATGTTGCTATTCATTTGGAAAGTTTACAAGTGGTTAGAGCCTTAGTTGCTCATCCAAACATTGATTTAAATTTGGGAGACTCTGACGGTGATACTCCACTCATTCATGCAGTTCGTTCTAGGAAAATCGGATATCAAAACTTTGGCAATTGTTGGAATTCTTGTGGCTGATAAAAGATGTCAAATTATTAAAGAGAATAGCAGTGGAGTTTTTGCACTTGCAGCCAGTGCTGGAAAAGGATTCAAAGAAACGACAAAATTACTCATTGGTCAAGGAAGACTCAAATTATATTCGATTTCTCAATTGCTTACAGCCACAAGGGTAGCCATGAGCACTGGTTTTGAAAATCTGGCTGATATGATTCTAGATGAAATGGATGATGGAATGAAAATAGCTTTGGCTGTAGAGGCAGGCGGTGACCCTGAATTAGCCAAGCTTGCACAACTTTTACAAAATTCTGATGATTCCGAAAGTTCAAGTCAGCCCTCATCAAATGATACTGAAGAAAAAGATGAAGAATCTGTACAAGATGCAAATGGGAATATTGTGCGCGTCGGGGACACCGTGCTGATTTTGGATTTGAAAACAATTCAAAAATTGAACCCAAACATCAAAGAACAGTTCTTTGAAGAAGTCGCAAATCGAAAGGCAGTTGTCCAAGGAATTAGGATGATTAAAGATATTCCAAATGTATTTTTGGATATTTTACAAACGCCACATCTTGGCTATTTTACGCACAAATCCATCAAGTTGGTCCAAAATCGTCAGGCGGTGGCTGATGGAAGAAATAAATGGATAGGGGTGTTACGTCAAAGTCGCTGAGGATCAGGGTGTCGTAAAAGAATTAAATCAAGGGCATGGCGGTTGGGTCAATTCAATGGAAGAATGTTGTGGAAAAACTGGAAAAATTTTGGATGTTGATAAAGATGGAGATATCCACGTAGTTTTTGGATGGGGCGTCAAGTTTTGCTTTAATCCAATGGCTTTGCTCTCAAGCACTAAAAGTAAGATAAGATAAAATTTAAATTAATCAATATCATCAAATCTATTTGTGTATACTTTACAGCAAAAATTGAAGCGAAGGATTCGAATGGAACATTCATTAGCAGTGGATCATCTGTAATTGTCATGAGCGATGTTGCCGAGTTCAAAAAACTTCAACTTGAGCATCGTTTGGCAGCTGATGAAGATGA
>WJEZ01003329.1:0-11064 GCA_009869925.1 Thalassaphorura encarpata
AAACACCAGATTTGTAACAAAAACTTGTTCCGAAGGATTTTTTAAAGTAAGAACTTCTGCATGGTCTTTGTCAAGCCCTCTGCAAATATCATTCGCCTCACCCTTGGTCACGAATTGATTAACAACTTTGAAACATTTCTCGTTTTCATAAAGACTCCACGTCTGGTCCCCACATTCAGCTCCGAATGCTTATTAAACATATAAAAATATTTATATTATTAATTACAGCAAATATAGTGGAAGTATGACAAACATTACCGAAATAATATAATGTAGAATGAAGGATAAAGATGACGAATATATTCAGAGAAGTTGGCATTGTAATGGCGATTGACCTGAATCCAGTTAAGAATAAATCCTAATTATGAATATTTTGTAGTAGGCAGCGTATTCCTATCGGCTTATATAGGACGGGTATCCATTACCAAACCGAGTTGTGCAACATGCTAAATTTGAGTGCTCTGACCTTGCAAAAAAAACCCGGATGTTAAATATGAAGTGTTTTTAAATTTTATCTTCTGACATATTAATCAATTTTCTAGTTTAATATTTTAGTCTTTCCCGGGAAATTGGGCTAGATTATTTCTATTTCGATATAATTGAGTGGCCAGAGTGCTTACTTCCTTGTTCGTGCTTAATCCCTATCTCCAACCATTTCTGCATTGCACTGCACTTATGATTAAGATTGGATTTGGCTAAACTATTACGTTGCTCTTGTTATACGTGTTATGAACTTGATTTTTATTTAATAATTTATGGACTATTATTTAATTAATAATAAACTTAACTTAATTGGCAGTAGCAAAATTTCTTTACACTATAGTCTGTGACACAAATGCTTTGGTTTCCGTACGCATTCGTCCTACTTATATCCCCAACAATTGTCCACTTGACTTCAAAATTTGATTTTGTCAGTGTTGATTCAAAAAATACCAAGACTTGGCAGAACCTCGAAAGTGAGTGATAATGTTTCTGGCTCTGATTCAATAGTAGAATTATCATCCGACTGCAACTCTTGGTTTTCCAATTCCAAAATTTCAGCATTGAGAACGCGTGACAATTCAAGTTTTGCACATTGGTCATATTTTCGAAGCATATCGTTTAAACTCCTGACAGCACTATCGGCTGCTGAAGCTACAATCGAAGAATTTGTAGGGAGAGGTGCACTTGAATGGCAAACACACCAGTGCTCTGCAATTTCAGCCATTTCACAAGTACGACTGATTGGAATCGGAAGAAATAAACTGATTCCTCGAGGTGTCTCAGATTTCATCTGTATTTCCTTTTCACGAGCCTTGATTTCCTCATTTGAAATGAAAACCTCTGGAGAAATGAGGTCAATTAAAGTCTCATAAAGGTCAAACGGAGTAGTGAGCCGATCTTGGTTAATCATTAAATTACTTATGGCCTTTTGATATTTTTGGCGAAACCATGGTGGAAAAACAAAGTATAAAAATGGCATTCGTTCTTCAATTTTACTGATTGGAATCGGAAGAAATAAACTGATTCCTCGAGGTGTCTCAGATTTCATCTGTATTTCCTTTTCACGAGCCTTGATTTCATCATTTGAAATGAAAACCTCTGGAGAAATGAGGTCAATTAGAGTCTCATAAAGGTCAAACGGAGTAGTGAGCCGATCTTGGTTAATCATTAAATTACTTATGGCCTTCTGATATTTTTGACGAAACCATGGTGGAAAAACAAAGTATAAAAATGGCATTCGTTCTTCAATTTTTCCTTGACGCGTTGAACGAATATCACCCCATCTAATCCCGTGGTCACTCATGAGCACAAATATTGTATGATTTAAAAATCCGCCTTCGTTCAGAAATTGCAAAGTAGATAAAATCGGTTCATCCACCAGTCTCGGGCTATTTAAATCATCATGAGTAAAAGTACTGGACCAAATCCATTGAAAATATTGCTTATTGCCATTGCCATTTCCCATGCTAGTCGCTAGCTTTTTTATATTATCTAGCAAAACATCTATCGCAAGTCTTGGACCATAGCATAAATTTGCATTCAAAGGTCTCTCATGTCCAATTTCATCTTCTTGAGCAAAAAGCATGGGTCGTAGATAATAATCTGTTGGAGGTTTGTTAAACCCTCGTTTTCCATAATTGAATGTTCCCATCCATGGTGCATCTTCTGCAAATGAAGTTCGAAATCCTTGACTCGCATAAGTTTTCCAAATAAATGGACAATCATCCAATTCCATTTCTGGATCTTCCCAACAACTCGCCTCTAATTCACTCACATTTAACCCAGTAAGGACTGGCACGAGGTTTGGAAATGTATTGTCTCCAACTTTGACATATCCGTTCATTCCAATGGCAGCCAGTGTAGAATTCAAATATTCATAAGTTTTGGGCATTGTTCGTATAAAATTCATGTGAGAAAGTGAGTCCAATCCTACAACAAGTAAGCTGAGTTTTTCATCGCCGCTCTTGTTCAATTTTTGAATTCGTTCTTCAACTTCTGGTTTAATTGGTGTAAGCCCAAAAATATCAACTAATTCGTAATTCCGACTAAAGTTTGAAGCCCTCTCTGTTCCGTTATTGCAAAAAATGGCAATATGTTCATGGGAAGCTGGGATTTTGGTCACGTTTTGGGTAATTGGGGTACATTGAGGTTTGTACCTAAATAAAATTGTTAAAAAATATTATAAATTGTAGAAAAGTAGAACAATCTGCCTTTAGTACATATGTTTCATACCTGATTACATCTTCGGAATGCAAAAGTGGATTATCTGCTCGGAACAAATCACGATAACAGCAATTTTGCAAAGAAAATTTGGTATATCTAGGATTTGCAATGAGGTTTGAGTCCAAATCCGTTTCGAATACGAGGGGATGTGACTCGTCTTCACAGTGTACTACATCTGGATGATTATCTATAAATTCCAAGACCGTCGGATCAAATGGATTTAATTTCGGCAAATGGCAGCCTATGACTTCTAATGGAGAAATTGACACTGTTGTTAATTTTTGGAATGGTGTTGACGTCGAATAAGTTGATTTAATTGTTGTTGATTTTTGTGTAGGTTGTATTGCAGACAAGGATGAGAAATTTTTTAATTGTGGCACTGAGCTCGAGATTTTAGGATTTGGCGTCGATGTTAGCGTAATTGTTGAGCTTGAAGCCACCTCGTAAGAAATTGTCTTCTCTGATGCTTTTGTCGAGAATGTATACGTTGAAACAATATTTCGAGAATTACTTTCTGAGTGTTTCACAAGTTGATTCACTACACTTTTCAAAATCTTCATTCGTTTGTATTATTAAAACACGTTCTGGATTTATGAAGCAGGAATTACCAATGAGCAAATAAAGCAAAGCTCCCAGGGACATAGAACAAATAAAAAATATCAACTTCCGTCTGTGAGGAAACCCATGGGTCCTATCGTAGTGTTTTTTCCAGAGATGAATCTCAATATCGGAATTTTGAATTGGTAATAGAGGAGTTCTCCCTGAATTTTCCATATTGATAAATAGCTAAGAACAAACACTGTATTGGTATTAAAAAAATGAGGAAACGTGTTTAACTGAATTAGTCACATTTCGTGTTACGTATACGTACAAGTGCTTTATTATTATGAAACTGTTGCATTTACGTAAATGTAGATTAATCCGCATCCTAAACGGAGTACTTGTTTTTCTACGATAAGCCAAGAGAGATAATTGCAAAATTGACACAGAGGTGGTTGAAAACGCTAATAGATAAGAGCAAGTTTACACATTACACCTTCAAAGCTGAAGTTTAAGGTTAAGCCAGGTTTATAACCTAAAGCTTTAGTTTATATTTTTTAAGAATCATGGAATGCAATACAAGAACATTCAATACGAGCAAATCTCATCAAGTTAATTTATTACATACATTGATCAGAAAACGCTAATAGATAAGAGCAAGTTTACACATTACACCTTCAAAGCTGAAGTTTAAGGTTAAGCCAGGTTTATATGCGTTAGTCTATAGCCTAAAGCTTTAGTTTATATTTTTTAAGAATCATTGAATGCAATACAAGAACATTCAATACGAGCAAATCTCATCAAGTTAATTTATTACATACATTGATCTTACAGCTTCTCGGATTTCAATTTAAGTAATAGAGAATACTCATCCTATTTTTAAGAAAATATTGTTAGGTTGACCTATGGATGTAATTACAGATTTGACTGACTATTGATTTGTGCTTTGATTCTGACTTACGTCGATATCAGGATCACTAATGGTGGATCTATTTTCCATATCCATGTCCACAAAGATATCCATGATTCTTGGCTCCGGAGCATTGTTGCGACAGCGAATCATAGAAATTCTCTCGGCAGTAGTTCCGCATGCGTCCACAAATTTCTGCAGAACTTGAGGGTTCACATCCACTAAGACATTTTTGCTTAGCTCGAATGGATCTTGAAGACAAATGCATTTGTAATACTCCAACTGGCGGTTGTAATTCTGACCTTGGCTCCCCAGGGCCCACTTTTTGTACAAACACAATTCCTTGGGTAAACCATTCCAGTTTCTCTCTTTGTGAAAATTCCGAAACATGGACTTGTAAAGGAATTCCCCAGTGAAACTGCAGATTATTTGTTTCTCATAATCCAAATTTGTATACATTTCAAAGAATCCTTGAGCCAATTTCAAAATTTTGAGAGCTGGTAGGGCTGGTTCTACAATTCCTTCCGGGTTTTCTTTGTTGCGGCCGTCATTATGGATTTGAGGCAATGCAGCATTCCAAAATCCGTCGATCCGAGGTTGCCATTCTTCTGGAGTCAACATATCCTGAAGGGATTTGACTGAGGGTATAATATTCTCCCGTTGAAGATAAAAAATGACTAGGAGAGATATGGCATAACTTTTGAATTTTCTAAATCCTGCCAACTCATGGAAATTTGCCCAATAGCGAATGAGTATAATCAATGGGCTGACACAAGGGTCCATTTGAATGTAGAATTCCAAACAGTTCAGAATTCTTTCGGGCCATTAAACCATTAATGACGAGGTCAACATGGACACCTGTGCCGTTATGAATCAATTTTATGACCGGGACACGCGCATTTGGAATGCTAACGATGGATGAGAATTGACCAGGGTTAAACGAAAGAAATTGGAAGAGTCTTTCATAAATCGTCTGCTCCCGGGTCAACCTTTTGGTGATATTTCTCACGGAAGTGTCTGAAATTTAAATGTAAAATCATAATGTAGAAATCTGGCTATGAAAATTTAACATTAAATTAAAGTTTTAATTACGCAAGTCCATAAATACGTCAAGATCAGAGTTTGAATCTCCAAGCCGTGTGTAGGTTGAACCGAATACGTACAAATAAAAGTCAAGTCGATCGAAGCGCATCTTAATTTGACTGTACAAATCTTGAATTACTTTCTCTCGCATTTTGATATCCTTGGGCGTCAGCGTAGTACGAGTGATGAATACTTTGAGCTGAAAGTCCAAGGTCATTGCTTCGTCATTCAAAACACTGAGCAATGAGCCATGTTTGGAACTGAATTGAAATCCGTTGTTCTTCATGTCAGCAGCATTCTTGTCACATCCGGGGATATCAGTTATAGTTGCAACTCTGGGTTTCCCTATGAAATCGATTAAAGAATGTTAGTATTATTTTTTTAATATTAAAATAAATTTTCCTTACAGTTTGGAAACCTAATAATGCATTCGGGCTTAAGAATAGTTGGCAGAGAAAATCCATTCAGCTCACATTTGTTCTTGGTCACGACTTCTGCAAACCCACCTACAAAATAATAAAATTTAACTAGTAATTAAATTAATTAATCTTTAATAAATAACTAATAACTAACTTGAACATAAATTGTAGAACACAATATGCTCCATTTTGATCGTAGAGAAAACAACAATCCTTTATGATCCCAACACTAGCATAAGTATCAAAAATATCCATCTTCTCCTTTAGAGTGAAGGGTTGAGAATTGAGAATTACAACTGATCTTTCATTCTCTTCTTCTGTCCAATTGCCTAATGTCCCTTCTACTTCTATCGAATGTCTTGAGCTTAATAAATGTGATTTCCAGACTGAGGCAGAGAAACAAATGGTTTCACATGAACCACATTTAATTTTGTATCCTACAAAATCAGGAGTCTCAACGAGTACGGATACGGGGTGTGCTTTTGGTTGTTTATGATTGTCTTCAACACCCTTCACATTGGACATTGACTTTGTTGGTAATCTTGGAATTGGAATTATTATTGGTATTGGTCAAATCTTGGAATGGCTTTCGAGGAGGAATCTTGGAAGTAGTACTTATGCTGGCAGTGGCACTGGCAGTTACAGACAAGTGCGAGAAATCGTTACCACTTTTAGCCTCAGGGGGTGACAGCGACATTTTTCAATCTATTAAAATTTAATTTGTCAATGAAGAAAAATATTATAAGTCATTCTGTTGTCACCGATTCAATTAAGCTTTTATCATTTCAAAAACGTAAATGTTGGAATTCTTTCCAACCCAAAACATGAACAGACCCTGTTCAGGACATTTTTTTTTAATTTTTTACGAATTCAAAATAAAAGTTTTGCCCACCTTACTCAGAACAGTTCTCCAATTCAATAAACACAATGCAATCCTCAGAATAATTAGTAATCTACGGTGTGATGTGTTTAAAATTTGAAGTTAGTGTCAGGGTTAAGGGTCAAATGTCGATACAATCACACAAATTAGCAGAAAAGTGAGAGAAATTTGGGGAGATGTTAACTTCTGAACGACTGGAGTCAAAATGAGCGAACAAGGATTGAGAAAGAACATCCGGGTATCGAAATTGCCACCAGATTGAAAATCCATTTTCAATGGTCAACCATTGATTCGTACGAGCTGATTTATTTATGACACCACAAAGATTTAGAATTACAACATCAATTTTTCGTTTTTCTTTGCTTATTTTGGACATAAATAATTTTATTTTATTTAATAATATTGGCAGAAACTGAGGACACGCTCGTCCTTCGAGCTGAGGAACGAATATTGGCTCTCACAGTCGTAGATGTACTAGATGTGGATGGATTCTGCCGGTATAAATAATAATATTAATTACAATGAACTAATTCAGAATTTTTTGCAAAATATTACCTGAGATTGTGACAGATAATGTCCCATTCCTCCATTCAGATGACCTTGAAAGTGGAGCAAAACAAATCACACTACGAATTTCGCTCGACATTTCCGTCCGAAAAATCGGCTCATGAGTATCCTCATTTTCAATAAATTCTAGCAGTAAAATTTCAAATTTTTAGAAACTAATGCAAAATTCATATGTGTAATAATACTTTTACTGACCACTACTCGAAAATTCCAAAGTTCCATCTCTCTTTTCTAGAGCAAACGAAAATTTGGTGGAGAAATAAAAAATACTGCCAGAACATTTGAATTTGATTTCATTCGTCTCTTGTTTGAGGGCGAGCATCGATATTTTTAAGATTTTCTCCGTAGGTGGAATAGTTCCGTCGTCGAGAACTGGAAATTAAAAAATTCATGCTTACTAAGAATGGCAAAATTAAAACACGAAATTTTGGCCTTACTGATCCCGCTATGGTCAATAGTTTCTGTGATGGCGACTTCTCTTCCTTTGTCTCCCACGGAACATTTGACCAAATGGGTTGGAACACGTTCAAGGAATTCTACAGCCGTACAACCAGGCGGTGCATCCACAAAACTTGGATGGGAATGGATATTCACATCGTCCATTTTGAAAACATTTTGATTTAATATTGCAATCTGTAAGTGTCTCGCATTTTACAAATTCATAGCGAGGGCTTAGCCCAGATTT
Source organism: Thalassaphorura encarpata (assembly GCA_009869925.1). Taxonomy (NCBI): domain Eukaryota; kingdom Metazoa; phylum Arthropoda; class Collembola; order Poduromorpha; family Onychiuridae; genus Thalassaphorura; species Thalassaphorura encarpata. The sequence goes on from WJEZ01003329.1 coordinate 7,791, forward strand.
GCTGCAACAGAGAATTCTTCGGAAACTTTTGTCATAATTTATCGTGAGTTCTTCAGCTCCTGTAAAATAAAAATAAAAGAATTAATTTGACCCGAAACTGTGACCAATGCATTGGTCGGGCTTAGACATACCCAATCCACTGAATTCCCAAGTGTGCAGTACCCTTCGACTCTTTTTGGTCAAACATTGGATTTTAAAATATTTTGCGGCNCCCAAGTGTGCAGTACCCTTCGACTCTTTTTGGTCAAACATTGGATTTTAAAATATTTTGCGGCAGATGAAAGTGGAAAATCCGGATTTACACTAAGAATTGCCGTATATGGGAAGTTCCTTGTTTCGTTCTCAAAATACTCAACTTTTCCCAGGGGAAGTGAATTCGGAAATGCGATCAAAATTTTCTGTGTCGATTCACATTTAAATGTGTGATTTACAAAATTTTCTTGAGTCACAAAGGCATAGTCAGGTTCAACATTAAATTCTTCATCTAGAGGAAAACATACAAACAAATTGATCCGGTCAAAGGTCATTCAATTTTTAACTACTTCGTATATAGTTACATTTTCTTGGAACTAAATCAATTTTCCAAAAGCTGTCAGAATCATTGACACTGCAGTAGTATGTCCCGTAAGGATTTTCCAAGGCATCCATGTCGAGTGTGAATCCCAGCCTAGGATTATAGGTCAAGGCTTGACTCGCAGTCAAATTATTTGCATTCTCCTGTGAACAATAACGAAACGTAATGAGAGTGAGAATCAGAATCTGTGTTGCTTTTCTACCCCTGGTCGTAATTACGTTCGTAAGGATGAGTACACATTATGAGATTTTAAATTTAACGTTCTGTGCTGTAATTGTGTGAGTTCTCGTGCATTACCTTAGGGTTAATTTTGAATAGTGTCATTGGCAGCGTTGGATTTGTAGCCTTGCAGGGTAGAAGTACGTGGGAATCATTCTTGGGTGGATGGATTATGCGATTTCTTATTGTTGGGAATCCGTACGCACCTGTGTAGAAAGAGCGTATAAATCGTAAAATGACGTTAATTAATTATGAATAAAAAATAAATAATTTTTGGTTCATTTTCTCGAATTACCCGGGAAGTATAGATGATAAAATACTGATCTATTGGGTGATGAGGATGCACTTTGACACGTGTAAGTTCCGGTCAAATGTTCATTGTTTCGCTCTTGCATTAGAACGAGGGTCGTGAAATATTCATATGAACTTTCATTTCTGAAGTCATCAAATGCCCGGATTTCGGAAGAAAACATTCGCGTTGGAGCCTGTACACAAAATATTTTTCTAGAAATATGTGTTTCATTTTCTAAAAATCGGACTTTTTGCCTATGTTCACTTTTTAATGTTTATTTAAAAAATTCTAAGCTTACCCCATCTCCTTCATAAGTCCAAATAATCGGATATTCTGCACTACAGACTAAAACTACGTTTTGAAACAGGGTTGATCCATTTCGTATTTCCACTACATCTTCACTATCGATCAAAATATCCGAATTTGACACATTACTCAGTAAGGTTAATGTTTCTACTTCCGTGCCCAAATAAACTTCGGCTTTTGGGTCAGAAAATGCTTGAGACCAGGCTCTGGAGCGAATGCCCGAAATTTCGGGCGATAATCCTAATCCCAAGTCACCCCAAGTACTCGAAATTACACAAATTAGTTTTATTAAAATATTAAGATCCATTTTTGACACAAGGAGTGAAAAATAAATAAAAGATGCGCAAAGTCCGAGCGTCAAAGACAAACTGAGTGAGTGACTATGACTAATTCCGGAATTCAATTGTAGGTATTTTGCATTAGATTAGATTGCATGGCATGTTAAATTCTGCTTTTGCTTTCTTAGCTGTACCTGTCCATCGTGTCCTTCAATCAAAGAATATTTTGCAATGCAAGTTTGAGCGCCTGCCTGCCTCTGCCTTATTATGATGATGATATTCATCCCATTGTTCCCACAATACAACAATCAAAACACGAACCAAGAACCTCCCTAAGGTTATCCATTCACCTTCTTCTCCTTTGGGCTCTTGATTTTATTTTTATTGGCATCCGCCCGCCAGACTAAGGTAATTAATGTACGCACACTACCGTTAAGATCAAAGGCCTAACGCAAAATTGCAATTTAAGGCTAAATTGGAGGAAAACGATAAAACGAGGCAGAGGCGTGTTTCCCTCAAAAACAATTATCTAAGGAAATAATCTTGGCTTACAAGGAAAGTGCATTGGGTGCTACTTTTGTAGTAACAGAAGTTCCTAATATAAAATAAAATGACTAGATTTTGACAAGGAAACTTCCCTGGTAAAAATTTCATGTCTATCCTAATGGGCTTAAATTAAATAAATTCGACGAAGACAGAGATTAAATATATTAAAAATGAAAAGAGAAGGGCTAACAAGACTAGACAAGATGGGCGAGTGAGTAATTTGATATTATTATTGACAGCTGCAGTGCAGTTGTGCAGTACAGTTTAGCCAAGTAATGGTGTTGCGTTACATTTACATGGCATGACACGCAGATTCAATTAGATAATTTTATGCAGAAGGTAATGGAATAAACCCGTCCGTCATCTCGAGATTCTTTTCATCGATTTATTAAAAAACTCAAGGTTAGCTCAACATTGTTATATTAAAATTCCAAACGGTTCGACAAGAATAACTCACAATATTTATTTCCTGATTAGTTCAGTTTTTGTCGTGAAGTAGATTACATTGTAATTGTTAATTATAATTTATTGCTGGTTTGCATGTACTGGTCTGGTATGGCCAGAAATATTGATGTCTCGGACAAATTACCTAGCAATTCAGTAATAAATCTATGTGATTAAGGCATTACGGAAAAGTAAATATAATTAATAGGTAATTTTCAACATGAGCTGAAAAATCGTGACTTTACTTGTTTACCTTCCGAGTTTATAGTTTTATGAGACTAATTAATGTTAAGTAATTGTCAATCGCACACGTTTATGCTTGAGTCCATGAGAAGTCAAGAATTGGCATAGGCATCATTGACACTTCCGCGTTAGGGTGGGCAAGGGCGAATGTTAAGGAAAGGATTGAATTCCAATTAACCGTTTGATTTTTTTAATTTCTAAATGCGACGCCTTAATTATACAAGGAGTATTTTACTAAGATGTAGAAAAAAACTAAAATAGTGTGACCCAAACTTAATCTGTGTAACCCAGTCAAATTTTGAATTAAGTTGTGCAATAACTGATAATAATTAATGTACAATACCAAACGTCAAACGTGATCTATAAATGTGT
>WJEZ01003330.1:0-11064 GCA_009869925.1 Thalassaphorura encarpata
TTAAAACTGAGGGAGACGCCACCCTTGTTGGGTCTACTCGAGTTACCACATCTGGAAGAGAACTAGGAAATCCTAGTATAACTTTCTGGAGAAAAGGTACCAGCGTAGATAATTCAAACTTTCTTGAACACGCTTTTGCAATATTTGTCTTCGAGGGCCAAGTACATGCAGAGGTCTTGCGAAATAAAATTTCGGACGTGGATAGCGTAAGGGTTGGGTCAAAGGGCTTCCATTTCAACTCTTTTGAAGCTTTTGCAGGCTCAGGCTCACTATTTGTAATTGTATTCACACTGACGTTTTTCTTCTTCTGATGACGACGTGTCCTAGGACAAATCTTGAGTCCATACTGTTTTGCTGCTGTCTCTGAAATCTGGTGAATCACGATCTGTATTTCATCACTACGTTCTGCGAGTTCAGGTGGCAATTTTAGCCCAACAATTTCCGGGATTGGATCTGATGCCAAAGATTTTGGAATAAATGGAAGTATTTGTTTTGAGATCCAGTACAATTTTCCTTTGAAATATTTGTCTTTCAATATTTGAACAAAGGTGGGTACATCAGTTTTTTCATTGTCAGTGCAAGAGGTCTTCGGTAGACATGCTCTCTTTAATACTAATTCTCGATCATCTCGTATACGCTGAATTATATCAGGTTTTGGAGTTATCCAACGCGGTGGACATTTGGGGATTATTTTGGAAAGCAAGTTTACCGGAGCTGGTGTAGTCGGACAAAGACTCACTGGATTCTTTTGGATATGAAGTTCCTGAACATTCTCTGTCAATTCTGTCATTTTCCTTCGCTTCTTGGGGTTGGATTTGGAACCAGTAGAGACTGGAATATTTTCGGAAATATTTTTCTCAGCTTTTCGTTTCCTGGAACGAACAAATGCTTGCTTCTGTTCGTCACAATCGACAATCATTTCATACGGATTTTGAAATGGTTTTGCTTCCCTATTTGTTTGGTAAGTCATTTTAACACCTCTTGCAATTCGTGGTCTCTGTGTCCTATCATAGCCGGTCTCAATGTAATCGTTGAAACATTTCTGTAATGAGGATCCATCTCTGCCAATGCAGCTGTAGAAACATTCCTCTTGACGAAGGAGGATGAAGCATTTATCAAATATAAATTCAATCACATTTGCTCCACATATTCCATACAGCTCTTCCCACATGGTGATTTTGAGCAAATCTTCAAAATGCGTTGGCTCAAAGGCACTGCTCTCTTGACTCCCAATCTCGGACCCAGAAAATCCAGGAAGAAATTTCTGAATGAAGTTATTCCAAGACGGTTGTCTACTTTTTTTCCTTGGGTCTATGAATGAAACAGGGATAACACATAAATTACCGGGCCAGGCCAGACGCAAGTTGCTGCAGCTGAATCGATTAATCTTATAGCCTTACCACTAATTTTAGGAAGCCAGCATCCTTTATTGTGGCAAAGCAAACTTTTGCTCAATTTTGGATGTAAATTCTCCTTCCATCGGGCATTAAATTCTCGAAACCAATCTTGTTGCTGTTGTGAGGAATCTGTACATACAATTTCTAAAAAATCAAAGAAGGGTACTACCTCCAGCTTATTCGGAGTCACTTTACGAAGGGTCTCTTGAATGTATTCCATGTCTTCACACTTTAGTGACTAGATCGAATATCTCACTTGTCAACCTGGTACAATCGTTTTTAACGTACACAAATTAATAAAATGTAGTTAAAGCAAATAAAGATTAGCGTGCAAAGTGCAATCGTGCAATGCGGTATTTCCACAATAGATTAGTTCACTTCCCTCCAAATCCTCAAGTTCAAGGATTCGGGTATTCGCATTCGCAAGTTCCACCTTCCACATGCAAGGGTTATTTAAAGTTGGAATTGGAAACGAACAATAAAAACACAGACAGGAGACTACTATAAAAATTGGAATTAGGATGAATTGTATGAAGAGATCCTGATCTCGATCTAGATTTAGATAGTTAGATAAGATAATGTCGTTTTTCAATCGTTCGTTTTTTTCCAAAGACTAGGTTGTTTACTAAGCACGAGTACGAGATAAAAACTTATGGGTTCAGAGTCAGACTAAACACATTTAATGCACGCTCTAATATTTCAGAACTTTTGTAGAGACATTAAGGTTGATGTCGGAAGAAGTATTCACAATTAATTTGCTCGTTTTTCGTGACTAGATTACCTAAACGTGTAAATTGAAATGATAATGAACTGTCTTTTAGTATGATACCTCTGACGATAAACGATATTCTGATCTTGATTTTATAATCGATAATCAAGTAGTTCCTACCCAAAATGAGTCAATAAAAGCTACTACCTACTCATGGTAGTCTCCTTCATAGTTTTTTTACTTCATGAGGTTGTCTTGACTCATTTTGTTCCTACCATTACATCCCGTTTTCCGTACTAAAACCGAAAATACCTTTGTAACATTAACTTTTGCCTTAATATTATTTCAAGTCTTTGTGTCGCTAAAATTCAATCTGAAATATTCATAGCTGCCGGAGTGGACCTGAATAGTTCTAAGAGTTGTATTGGCGTTCCAACACCAACTTAATTTTCCTAGGGGATCTTCTACATATAGACCCCATTAAGTTTCCAATGACAATTGTGGATGCATTTAAATTTTCTACATTCACTGATTGGGAGCTGCTTAACGAGATCACCATGCAAAAGCATCTCCATTTGATTGAAATTGAAATATCCAGATATCCATTTCTTTCCAAAACCATTATTGGACAGGTTCAAATCTTAATCCTCGGTCAACGAAATTTGTCCATGAATTGGCATTCGATTAGTTTTCTCTTAGCAAATACAGCCTTCAAGGATGAGCAACACAGTTGGAAACTTTTAAGATTTAGAGCGAGATTTTGATTTAGATACGTTAATGTTCATTTCGTAGCAGTGAATACAAACTTAATCGACAAGGCAGCTATTTGGGAAAATCTTGAGAAATTTCTGCTAAACATTTTTATCTGGACCATTTCACCTGCATTGGGAAAAATTACAAATGCAGAACATTTGCAACCATCAATTGGACGAATGCTGGATTCGAAAATTTGGGGTTAGACAATAAATACGCAAATCATCAAATTGGGATTGGGACGATGGAGAGAAGGTTCGCCGACTATTTTCTCAGTGTAGCCGACGCAATTATTAGCTGAGAACAACTCAGATTATGTTTTCCTTAAATCCGTCTGTTAACAGCATACAAGTCGCTTTCGTGTCTACTACATACTCTTTCTAAGAAACTTGACCAAACTACAATTCTCAACTCCTCATGATCAGTCTACCTCACCCTTGACTAAATTATTTTCAATTACTAGTTCTTCATTTAACTCTAATTAAGTGTTCTCAGCTTCTTCTAACGTCTTCGACGTTTTATCATTGAACTTAACAGCATGGAGAATTAGAGAAATGGAGGACGCAATTTAATTTCAAATCGACAAATATACAAGATCAAAACTTTGAGGCTAGTATTGGGCTAATTTATCAATTGCAAAATTGTTGAAATGTTCCACTGTTCTTCATCATCCATATAATAGTGTGGGCGGTTGTATTGTGATTTTTCTGTAAAATTAGAATTATCATTATTAACACTCATTACTTGATTTGGAGATATTAATTTGATTCATTTACTTTTTCTAGTCAATTTCCTTGGACCAGACTCCAGGTCTTCCTTCGTCGCTGCAACATTGTTCGAAATCTGATGATATTTCATCGGACAAGGTTTCACAGTAGGGCTTCGCTGTATAATTGTAGCAGTAGAGGCCCAACTTGCTTCCACAGGCATTGGTAGCTTTATCATCCCACCAATTTCCACCAATGGGAGCTTTGTTGCATCTGCTAATCTTTTTTCCTTCAACAATGGAAGCAGACAAAGCCACAAGGACTACAAAGAGGAGGACTACGGTTGCCTTCATTCTGAAAAAATTAAACAATTTTGCAATTGAAAAAACTTGGGAAATGTAGTTGTTATTGGAAAACGTTCAAAATGACTATGAAAATGGCTTTTTCGGTTTCTGTTTTTATATATGAACAATGTTAATGGTTGAGTTTCTATTAATAGTTTTTTAATAATAGATACTGCAATTAAACAACATTTAAAAGACTTAAGAGGGCAGATTCCCCTGATACCGGAAAGTAATCGTATACTCGTTAGTAATGATAATGAGCTTTCCTAATGGGTGTTTGATTTTACAAAGACATTATTCTTTACCTTTATTCTGTCTGTTTAAAAAAATTCCGTTCCAACTTGCTAAGCTACTACCCAAAACGCTCAAAATAAAATGCTAGGCGTGTTGCTGTGCTGGCCGGCCTAATTCATTGAATTCGGACAGCCTTCGTGTTTCTAGCGTTCAATATCAGTGTGCAATTTCCTGAACCGATAGTTTAATTCGCGCTAAGTTCTCAAGTTCAAGGATTTGGGTAATCGCGAGATCCACCTGCAACAAAATATAAAGTTGGAAATACAGACAAACGATGTGAATTCGAATTATAGGATGAATCGTATGAGTGACGAGTTCAAGATCTAGATTAGATAGATTAGGCTAGTTTTCTAGAGGTATGTTGTTTTAGTAAATACGATAAAAACTTATGGGTTCTTCAGACTAGACACATTTGATGCGCCCTTTAATTGGAGAACTTTTGTGAAGGGATTGTGATAAGAAGTTGTGTTGTGTCGGATGGATTATTCACAATTAATTTGCCTGTTTTTCACGACTATCTAAACGTGTAAAAGTGTAAATTGAAATGAAATGTCTTCTTGTATGATTTCAAATATAAGCCGGTCTAGAAATATTCGACATACTACTGTATAAGTAGATTTATTCTTTCTGTGCGATAAAATGGAGAGTACTCACACCTGTGTCACATTAGTATTCATCTTAATGTTAGTTCAATTCTTGGTGACGGCCAAAATTCAATCTGAAAAAGTCGTAGCTGTTTACATGGACCTGAACAGTGTTCTCGAGATGTATTGGCGTTCCAATATCAACATAATATTCCTCGGGGGTCTTCTACATATAGATCCCATTAAGTTTCCAGTGACAATTGTGGATGCATCTGAATTTTCAACATTAACTGATCGTGAGCTGCTCGACGAGATCAGCATGCAAAAGTACCTTAATTTGATTGAAATATGCAGATTTCCATTTCTTTCAAAATCAATTGGGCAAGTTCAAATCCTAATCCTCGGTCAACCAAATTTGTCTATGAATTGGCATGCGATTAGTTTTCTCTTAGCAAATACAGCTTTCAAGGATGACCAACAAAGTTGGAAACTTTTAAGAACTAAGCGAAGCTTTGATTTTATATATGTCGATGTTAATTTCATAACAGTGAATACAAACTTGATCGACAAGGCAGCTATTTGGGGAAATCTTGAGAAATTTATGTTAAACATTTTTATCTGGACTATTTCATCTACACTGGGAAAAATCACAAATCTAGAACATTTGCGACCACCCAATTGGAAGAATTTTAGATTCCAAAATTTGGTGTTAGACGATAAAAGCGCTAGTCATCAAATTGAAATGATGAAGAGAGAGTTCGCTGACTATTTTATCAGCGTGGCTGACCCAATTATTTTTGTATGGAGTATTTTTGAAAAACAAAAAGGTAAAGTTATTCCTGATTTTTCCAAAGGTTCCTTGGGAAAATATTCATCACATACAACCTATATCAACCCTTGGGATGAAACTTCTCTATTATTTCAAATTGTGGCACTGGTACTTGAAAAATCTTTTAATTATTCACTATCAAAAACTATTTTGCCAAGGGAGCACATTAAATATACCCTGGTTCCTGTCCATAGCGTGACAACGATGATTGCACAAGAAACGGACGTCTTGGCATATGCGTCTGATGATCGATTTACTTTTGTATCTTGCACAATTATCGGAAATCATGAGTTTTTCTACTCAACTTTTACTGCTCCTTTTGAAACAGAATTATGGATTGCTCTATTGGTATCCGCAGGTTTAACAGTATTAACCACATTCGGTGCATTTCGCTGTCGGGATTACATTGGGCTTAAGGAATCAACCTCTCCCAATTTTATGACAATCCCAATAATATTTCTGGAACAAGGAAATGTACAGTTTGATTCAGCCAAAAATTTAAGTCTGTTTGTTATTATTGTCTACGGGATATGGCATCTGGCGATTATAATTTTCAGCAACGCGTACAAAGGGATCGTAACTACAACAGTGTTCGCTCCACTCCCACTAAAATACTTGGAGAATTTTCAAGATATATTAAGTCGTAATGTGACTTTGTACTCGTATTACAATTCTCAAGGGCAAGGGTACCTCAAAAGTTATAAAATGCTACAAAATGATGAAAAACGCGATGAACAAAGGATGAAATTCTACAAAAAACAATTTCTAGCCCATACGGAGTTTGGAGAGGCGATTCATAGAGCTGCAGCACCCCATGGGCATTGGCAAAGGCGAACCCCTGATAAATGGCAGCAGCTTTTCCATCAAATCGGTTTACCACCTGTGTTGGAATACAGACATCCTGTCAACTGGATATCTGATTGCAATAATACAGCTTACGTTGACTATGAATCACAATTGCATGAAACCTTGAGACAAAACTTAGCAAAGTCTTCAATCGGAAAATATCGAAGGAGTTTGGACAGAACATTACAAGAGAATAGAGCGTGGGTGGCAGAGGAAGGGAATAAAAAAAGTTTGTTCATTACAAATTATCTGAATGGTCGATTTCAAATGGTGATTCAATCAGGGTTGTATAAGTTTTGGGCAGACAGGTTTGACCAACACCCAGCAATTTCAACTTCATATGATAATGGTTACAAAATACCAACTCCAAGTTTTGTTCCCATTGCAGCAGAGCCAAATGCATTCAATATGAATTCAAATGTTGCTAAAATATTCGTGTTGTTCATGATCGGGCTTATCATTTGTGCTTTTGTATTTGTTGTGGAAGGAGTTATCAAAATAGCAGCGACCGCTTCTGTATGCTACAAGTTGAGGAAATTGATAGTGGATAAACTAAAGAAAAATTATTGCCGATGTCAATTAATTCGAACCGTTGTTCATAAATTGTCGTTAAATTCAACCGTTTTCTCTTTGTGTTTGAGTAAATCCAAAGCGTCTTTGAAAATTTAGATACTAAATTGAGGCATTTATGAGAATTTTTTTGAAAAAACAGAAAATGTAAACATCATTTACTCAATACGTAATAAAATTCAATGTAAAATCTTAGATCATCAAGTTCAACATTTAAAGAAAAAGCATTAGGCTCAAATCACCTGAGGAAAATCTTAAAAAAATCTAACTAAAAAAATCCTAATTGTATAAGGCAGGACGGTAAGGAGGTGGTTCTATCCAACTCCAAATCTCGCTCATACTGGGCTCACTCATACTACTGGAGAAGTCGCTATCTTCTGAATTCGAACTGAGAAATTGCTAAGAGCTTCTTTGTCGGAACGATCTGTAATTGAAATCATTGTGCAAAAGAGCTTTTGAAAATTGCAAATTGTATTGTATTTTTACAAGCTAGTTTACCTCCAACTCCAAGAACTTTCTTCATGCTGAACTGTTATCTCGGATCTCGTACTCCGATCATCAGCATCAGCACTGACTTTCTGCTTTTGTTTTGGATTAGCCCTACATATTCTAAGAAGGCAGGTTGGACTAAAGGCCTTCCAACATGGATCTGATTTACGTTGTTGGACGAATCCAGAGCCCGGTTTTTCTCGACGCAATTGAAGTCGCCTTTCCCTTGATTCTCTTTGAACGCGCAGCCATCATATCAGGAATTGGTACCGACATTTCTGGAACCATTTTTATTTCACTCAAAGATTGATCGTCCAGAGTTCCTTCACCAGATTTGGCTTTCCTTTTCCACATCACTTTGACTGTCTCACGATCACTAAGCTTTCCAAGTACAGGATAAGTCTGAAAATTTCTTATCCCAGGCCAACACTCACGTATAAAAACTATTCTCATTTGAGTATGGATTCATGACTTTATCCGCCATTTTAATGGGCTAATTCCTTAGTTCGCTTTTGATCCTACCCACTCTTCAATACAGAGAATGAGCTTCCAAAAATTACCCACGAGAGACGAAGATTTCTCAAATTACAATATTACTCGTTTCTTCGTTGAATTTGTTTGATGTGACAGTTCAACTGATGATAGACTAGTTGCTAGAGAATTTTAATTACAAATTGCCGTTATAATTTATTTCGTATAAAAATTTCCAGTACAAATATTTAAAAGTATACATTGAATAGTTTTTTGATTTATAAATAAATCTCGTTCTCTCGAAATACTAACAAATCTACAAGTATGCATATCTAATATGGCAATATCTCAAACCAATTTCTTACATACGAACTATAACAAAGCCACTGCATTTCCAGAATTCGAGTTCGAGTGGGCACGGGCATTAAAATTCAAAGTACATATTCTTGGTCCGAACGTTCCTCACAAACTCTACGAAGACTTGTTCGACGTATTTTGAGACTGTGTAGTCATAATAGTAGCTCGAAGGTTCTTCAGATAAATATGCTGGTTCATCTTTCCCATCAAGACAAGCCATTTCCAATAGAAGACGAAGCTAAAATTAAAATTATGCATAATATAAGACTTTTTCAAAGTTTCGTTATAATCATGTAATCAAACCAACCTCATAATTTCTCATCTGCGGTGACTGTTGAAGCGGGATGACATCCTCAAGAGAATTCATTTTCAAGTAATTGATCAAACGCCCCATTTCAAAACGCGATGCATGCGAGGAATAAATTCCACGAAGAAAATCGGAATGTCCGTGAGTCATGTAAACAGCCTTCTTATTTTGACACCATTGTTTCTCATCCTCTCGAGGTGATACNTGTAAACAGCCTTCTTATTTTGACACCATTGTTTCTCATCCTCTCGAGGTGATACAAAGTTGAGGTCAAAGTGGTAAGAGAAATTGCATCCGAGATCAATCGTCAGAACCTATTTATAGATGAAGGCGGTAATGTTTAGTAAACTGTATTAGATCGCAATCAAGTAATTTTTGCACTCTTTGGACATTAACTTACCTCAAAATCAACTGCCCATTCAAGGCCACCAGCACAGTACTTATTATCACAAGAATATCCACAGTCAAAATGAAAACGATCTTTCATTCTAAGATCCGAGTACAAAATCCCTTTGAACTCACTGAGTCCTTCCAGAAAACGTTTCAGATCCAAGGGGACATGAATGCTGACATTCAGGGTAGCCGCAAGCTGTTGTAGAAAGCAAAGATGCTGGACTCGAACTGGAAATTTTGAACAAATCTGTTATCACAATATTTAATCTAATATTTACAGATTTTTCAGACTTACGTGGAGTAGAAATATCAAATCTGACTGTAGGGTCACTTTCCCCTGCTTTTCTTATAGCATTACAAAGTTGCTCTGTCACTTGTCGCCTTCCTGGAAATTCCTTGGCATCCTCAAGACAGAATGTTGTGTCCAAGTACAGCTTGTCAATTCTCTTGACAGATCCATTCAAGTTATGAAGGCAGCGGATTTCCTTTAGGTCCTTCAGGGTTAAGCGAAATGAGCCAGTGTATAGAATCCGCTTCTCAACTTCCTCGGTTGGCCCCAAACATTCAAATAAATACCTGGAAATTGATATTAATTAGTAATTAAAAATTCTAGACCACAAGAAAATTATGTACATTTGGCTTTACTTACATGACACAACCAACATTGGAGCCTGAGGACAAGGCAGTGACGTCAACAATTCTGAGCTCACACTCTGGGGTTTGAAAGTAGAGACGGGTCGGGGAATCGATGTTCATAAAAACAATTTGTCCACCCATGTGCAATTGGTCCAAAAGAGAATTAACTTGTGGTCCATTTTCAATTGAATCCGTCGTTGTCCAAAATTTCAAGTAGTCAAAGGCCAACTCATGTAAATAAAGTTTAGAGTAATTTCTGGACTCAGCAAGCCTCTCCAGAAATTGAATGCTGAGAACGTCCTCGCTAATTTCTTTTGAAACAAACATGTCTCATTAAAAATTTCAACAATGTACATTTTTAAAAATCCTCACCATCATCGTAATGTGTTAAGAAAAAGGCCTTTGTTGTGGTCCAGTCCACATGTGAGGGGTGTAGGGAGCCGAATCGATTCACCGAAATCTCCGGAATATCTGCCAAAGTACCCCAATTCACTTTTGCATTATTGGCCAACATCTTGGAGTTTTACAGGAACAGCGGTCAAGGGTCAAGGTAAAGGTCGAGGGCAGCAGTGTTATACGATCACACTAATTTTACACTTGTGCAGTGTATAGGACTTGGACCAGTCTTGTTTTCTCCGGGAGGCAGTTTCCGATTTCTGAGGCCCAAAAGAAACCAATTTTAGATACTATGCACTTGCACATGTAAAAAGGTAAAAAAAATTTCCGTCAGTGTAATAAATTCTCTATTTTTGAACTGTCCCAATGGTAAATTCTGGGAATGTGGAAGGGAATATGATGTTTTTAGTTTGTTTTTCTCTCCCTGTTACGTTATGTTAGCATTACGAATGTATTGCAACGGCAAGCACGTGCATACTTGGGTCGGGTTCTTCAGGTCCCTTTTTATCTTTTCCAGAGAAAAAGGCTCAAACTTAGGTTCACGCGGTTTGCCCGTTGAAGGTGCAAGGGGTATGTTGAAAATAGATGAGCGAATTGGTAAGTGCCTTTGGCACTTAAATTGGCAAATTAATTAGTTTCATCATAAGCAGTTAACAATATTCGACGATATTTTTCAAATCATATTAGATAATTACCACCGGTAATCTAACCTAAAGCTAATTAATTGTACTTCTAGTAAACATTAATTTTTAATACCCGGATATAAATTGAAGTAGACACAATAATAGACAAGAAAAATAGAAATTATTACTTGTTGCCTTTGCTTTGTTATTATATTTCTTGTGTATCTCAAAGGAATAAGTTCCTCAGGCTTGCCTAGTCAAAAAACGTTTCTTTGGTGCTATTATTATTACGGCATGGCATAGCATGGGAAGGCCAAGTCAACTTTTTTCAATTTTCTTTTTGTCAAGGAAGCTTTGCT
>WJEZ01003331.1:0-11061 GCA_009869925.1 Thalassaphorura encarpata
TGTGGATCGGGAAAGGTTTTATACGTTAAACGATAATAATTCTGCATACTTTTCTGTGACCATAATATCAAGGCTGATAGTATTTTCAAGTAGTCTACATGTTATATCATAGTGTTTTGAATAGTTAAAATTTGCCGACAACAACAATAACGACGATGCACATGTGGAATTTAAAATTTTAAAAGTGCAAGTCAAACAAGGGATTTGAATATGTTTTTAACTGAACTTACTTCGGAGTTGCCCTTCGCCTTCGTCTTCTCTCTTCTCTTGATAAATGCTCCTTAACTTCACTCATTTCTGCAAGTCGAAAATTGCTAATCAAACTAATACATTTGTCAGAACTCGTACTATTAAGTGTTTTATTAGACAATAAGAATTTTTAACGTAGAACTAAATTATTAAAAGGAAACATATCAATTCAATTTACTTTAGTAATAAACAGAGTACAAAAACAATCATGATGAAATATCGGTCGTGGAAAGAAAGGTGAGAATTTACGTGGGGGCAAACAACACCATTATCCAGCATTATAGACTTTCATAAACTCTCAAATGGTCACCTGAAGACTCATGTATCATTCTTAATTCGACTAATAATCTTGTGCTGGAATGTTGATCTACCATTTCTACAATTTTAAAAAACAGAATGAGAAGAATCCAGATTCTAAGCCACCAAGTAACTGTTGAAAATGCTATTATAAAAACTAAGCCTTTTTATATAGGTGAGATCGTCCGTTGACAAGTTTCAGGTTAAAATAGTTAATGAAACACAATTTGAAGATGAAGTACTAGGAACCCTTAATCGGCATACTCACCCGTAAAATCCAAATGTGGCTTCATCCGCACTCCCACTACTTTCACTTTCAAATCGTAAATGATTTGTAGAGAAATTCTTGGCAAATTCACTGTTGAAAATATTTGAACCACTTCCACTACCACCGCCGCCTCCACAAGTTGACATTTAATTTCTGGATTGAATATCTTGAAGCAATCAAAATCTACAAGTTTCTTGGCCCGGCCACATGTAACCTTTTCTTTGTTCCTTTGTCGAAATGGGAAAGAGAAGTGAAAGTCCTTCGTGCGTGCGTGATTGAAAAGTTGAATCCAAAGTAGAGAAAGCTCCTGCTCATCGGTTTTCATTTTTGGAAACTCCTCCCAAGAACTTTCTCCAGAGCAATCCGAATTTATAGAAGGTTGGGTTCCGAGTCTTTGGTCCAACCTTACAATAAGCTACGAGTTCCAACCAAATTGATTATAAGTCAACTCATTACTCAACATTTCTTGAATTGAATTTCTGTACTGTTTCGAATATAGTCAATCATCAGCTTAAAAAAACAGAAAACATTTTATAATAAATTATTAATTAGTCAACAATCGTCCGTTTTGAATTAAGTTCTTTCAGACAGCATGTTAATGAATAAAGATGAATTGTGAATAAATCTAAATAAACCTTAATTGCTCGAATGATAATTTGAATTTATTCAAGCTAAGCCTAATTCTGGGTCAAATTCTAAGTATTTCTGGCGAGTGCGGAAACTGGGTTGGATCTCCAGGTGCTGCTGTAAATTTATGGATAAAAGATTCATCAATAATTAATTAATACTCATATATCAGAGTAATTAAACATTAGTTAGTTTAATGAAACTTCGAGCTAGAGATCCAGCTGGTTTTCTAACGGTCCAACTTACTCAGTGGCTAAATTTTGGTATACAGTAAAACGAGTAGTCAGACTTGGAATTATCAAAAATGAATTGGTTTCTGTTGGGACTAGTGATTTTTCAGATAATAGTGAATAACCCTGCTAACTCCCACTTTGATTCCAAGGTGAGGGAATCTGTGATTAGTTAATTAAAGCTCGATTTTTTTAACTAAGAGTTTTATGAATACATTGAAGGAACTGATGGAGTTGCTTAAGTCACAATCACAGCCAGAATCACAGATACAAGTACAGATACAGTCGTCACAGGTGCAGGCCGAATTACAGCCACCTTCACTGCCACAATTGCAGCCAGCGTCTCAGCCACAAACGAGTGGTGATGCACCATCAGGAAGTTTTCCTGTTCCACCAACAGCAACAAATGTGTCTCAATCCCAAGCTCCTGATAGTGTGACAATTTTTCCAATCCTTAACCCATCAGCAAATCGTCCCACAGGTAAACAGTACTACACAGAGCAATGAGAATCTGGACTGAGTAATTTTTTATTTTGTTCTTGTTTTAGTTCGTCCTCCTCCAGGTCCAGGCTACCCATATCCTTACCCAACTCCAACGATATCCCCTCAGGATGTTCAAGTCAATTTAATTGATTTATCAAGAAGAGTTAACAGATTGGAAAGTCTGAATGAGCTTTGGAAAGAAAATTTTATGACAATGCGGGAAAATTTTAGAAGGTTACTGCGAAGGGTTAACGCTCTATCCGAATAATGAATGCCAGAAACTCAAGTGTAATTTCATTACATAATGACAGCTTGGTTTAATTTTTCAACTCACAGTACTCAGCACAGAATTTGTTCCAATCATTTATCAAATTTTTCTGGTATCTCAACAATAAATTACCATAATGTTCATTCACTGCAAGTCAAAACTATTCACAGTAAGTTGGTTCAATAGTTTCACCACATTCGAACCGTACAAAGTCTAAAACCTCTACAGAATTTTGAACTAGAAATTCCCTCACGGTTATATCTGGGTCTAGTAAAAACTCTTGATTCATTAAACTAGTCTCTACAACTTCAGGGACGAAGATTGGCTCGCCATCGTCTTGATTTTTCTCTCCTTCTTTCGATTCTTCCTTTTCCCCTCCTGGGGGCTGCGATTCCTTCGATTCTAATTTGTCGGAGGATTCAGCGGCTTCAGGAACGACTGGTTGTTCCATTGATCCAATTTCTTTTGGATTCATACCTTTAGTTACACACAAATTTATTAGGATCATTGACCTTATCAAATATAGAGATAAGTTCAAAACTTACCAATTATATGTTGGCACAATTGTCGTCCAATTAAATGAGCTGATTTCTTATTCTTCAAGTATCCCGTGCCGTCAGCTCCAAGAGCACGAAATGCCACAATAGCTCCATATCTGCCCTGCATTACTACTTTTGCATTGCCACCACTTGGCTCAGGAGGGGCCGGATGTGTGTATCCTTCAAGCAAAACTGGCTCAGCTGATTTTAGGCAAACTGCACGTCTTGTCTGAATATTTTCACCAATTTCTCCAATGCTCAATGCAATTTCATCCATTATCGTCCTGGACTCTTCTATTGGCAGTTTCGTTAGCTTTTCACCCATGAGTGGAATCTGCAAATAAAATTGAAGATAAATGTAAACACTGGATTACATGGCTCAATTCCTGCAGGATTTTACCTTTGAGAGTGGAGCCGCAGCAGGGTGTAGATTATTTGAGAACTGATGACACCCTTGAGTTAATTTCTGACATAATCCTTGAAACTTTTTGTTCCTTGCAACAAAGTCAGTTTCACAATTAATTTCCATCATGACTGCAGAGGATGGAGATGATAGAATTGTAACCAATCCTTGAAGAGTTGTTCGTCCTTGCAGTTTTGTTGCTTTTTCCCAACCATGGGCTTGGGCTTGACTTCGTAGCCATTGTTCGGCCTAAGATATTAAGATTAAAGATTACCAAATCAGTATTGATCCAATCATCCAAAAACACCTGATCATTACCTGAGAGAGATCGTTCTCATACTTTTGTAGAGCTTCTTTACATTTTGAAAATGAGTATCCCGTAGCTTTTCTGAGTTTCGCAAGAGCACTTTTCTCCACATGGACTCCTGGAGCTAACATACACCGGGAAGCCGCCGTGTGGAAAAGCCGAAGAATTCTCATATTTGGAAGATTCATCTGTGAAAATAAAACAAATATTTCAAAACATTTCTACAGATATATAAGCAATCAGCCTCAAGTCAAGTGCTAGTAACTTTTCAGAATTAGTGACTTGACGTGTGTAGTTTCGACATAATTGTCTTCCATAATTCCATGTTGCACCAAGAAACATTACGTGTTATTTATTTCAAGATTAAACGACTAAAATAGAGAGAATTCGAAAAGCAGACGACAATTTGTTGGAAAATTCTAGAATTTCATCACTTTTACTGATTACACGTGTTCATCGGATACCGGTGCCAGTACGACCATAATTCGTACATGCAAGCAAACGAGTGAACTCAAATCATACAGAAATTAATTAATTGTTCACTTACTATTAATCCGATTTCTGAGATTAACATTTTTAAAATTCTATTACTATTCCTATACGATTAGACCATTACAGTACTTGACTTGGGGATTACGAAATCGGACGGATCGCATGGAAAATTTGATCTTGGTGGGAAGTAGAAAATCTGGCTCTTCCTTACCAATTTCCACCGCTACACGGACACGGAACACGTTGATCAATCAGACCCTTATTTTCAAAATTTTAATGTGAATATTCATCCAAAACTCCAACTTCCAACAAGTCGGGCGGGTGGGATTTTGGATTTGCTGAGGAGCAGCCCTTTGATTTTTCCGCAATTTTATTGTTGGACCCAATGGAAGTGTGCACACGTAGAAGATTAGAAATTGCACGTAAGTTCAATCCAGCCTTTCCCCATTCATTCAAGCCAAGGCAAAGCAAAAGCACATGGCATTTCCTCTAATAAACATGTCGAGATTCCAGAATTTTGAGCTTGGATTTCGGTTTTGATTTTAGATGCGATTTTCTTATCAAAATAAAGATTTGTAGCATTAATATGATTTAAAATCGGCATACGTACGATGAATGTTGCATGTTTGTGCCACTAGATCATTAGAAACATTGAAGTTAATTAAATAGCTTAGGACAATAGGTACCGGAGACTGGAGAATCGCGCACTGCAAAACTGCAAATACTTTTTAAGTAGTATTGTTAGCAAAAACTGATCTAATTCAATCCAAATTTGCGACATAAACTTTATTTCCCTCGTGTGTCATACTATAAAATCCAGAATTCTTCAATAACAAAAATATGATTAACCATTAAGCTCTCTGTCATACGATTTTGCTACCTTTTTACATGTGGATTAAATTGTAACTTAGCATTAAAAAGAGGTGATAAAATTAGTGAGGTGATCATAAACCAACTGTTCCTATTGCTTATGACGAAGGCTGTGACTCGACTGTGGTGTGGTTTTGGTCATGTAGCTGTGTATGTGTTATGGAATTGATATTGGGTTCCACATGTAGCCTAAAAGCAGAGCCAAAAGAATCACGCAATCTGAGCTCTACGTTTCATTTCTGTTCAGTGTCGTTTTTGCGTAGCACTTGGCATTGTAATTGTTCCTTTTCCTTCTAACACTCTTATACCCCATACCCCTACCATATTTTTGGTGGAAACAGAAAGTATTTGTTTTGATTTAATTAGTTTCACAGGTTAATTAACTTGTGAATGAGTGCAGTGTGCAATTGCAATTCATTCACAATTTTATGCAAATGCAATGCAGTTGCGAATTTCCGTGATCCACGAGCAGCAGTCTCGCAAAAAGTGCATGTTTCAATCTGGTCTGATAGATTTTTGCGATGACTCATCATCACGATCACATTGACATATTGCCAATTTATTTGAACTCATAATCGCCAATCCAGTGTAGTGGCCGTGACCAGCAAATTAACTGGAGGGTCACCAACAATCTCTCCAAAACTGAAATATCCTGGAGATGGACAATTGTTTGCTAATTTAAAAATATTCAAAGAGAGCCCAAGTTTTACTCAACGAACGAAGGGTTGCTGAATATTTCTTTTCTGTGATACGAATTTGATTCAATTCGAACTATTATGCAAGTATTTACTATCATTGACAAGAATGTCTGGAGGTCAACCCAAATAGCAAATCTTCGCCGTCCCAATCATTACATTTTAGTCCAGAGTTGACCATGTACCCATTTCGTCTCAAACTTTGGCGAAGGGTCCACAAACCACTTGTATTTATTTTTCTTTGTGCTCTTTGTTTGTTGGGATTGGTTGAAACGACACGATTTGACCAAGGGGCAAGTACTACCCCAGAGGGAATAAGTGTACCTATTGAAAATGTCATTCAAGAGAGTATGACACCTCCGGCTGCAGCCGCAGCTACGAGTGGGGGAATAAATGACGAATGTTTTAATTGTGACAACCCCAGAGGATTCGGACCTTGGGGTGGGTGCTGAGACTTTATTTGATGAGAATTTAATTCCCGTTCCAGTGACCCCGAGACAACTTCCGTATTGTAATACACAACACAATTACGCTCACAAGGAACACGAGGGAACCCAGCAAGATGATCAGCAACCCAAGTATTCCTTTGGGGAACAAGATGGGAATAATGAAACAACGGATCGGATTGTTCTATCCAATCCAAATGGTCTCAAGGCTGGGAAGTTGATCGTTGTGGCTACCCTGGATGGAAAATTATCTTTGATGGACCATGCAGGAAGAGTTCTTTGGTCAATTTGTACAGGACATTTTTTCTCTTCTACGATTTCCACATTACAGGTAAATTTCTCGGAGAATAAACAAGTATACACAGTAGTAGGTCGAAATTTTCATAAAATTAACTTTTTATTTTTATTTTAGCTCAGCGAAAACGGGAAGTATGTTAAAATGATACCTTCATTGAGTGGGGGATTGTACAAGTACGATGGAGATAATTTGCAAGCAATGCCTTTGAGTGCTGAATCTCTTTTGAAAAGGTCATTCAAATTGGCAAATGATGTTGTCATCACAGGTGAGAAAATCAGCATTCATAATTAATCTCGTATTCTATTCCTAATTTTGTTTCTTTTCTCCTCAAAGGTGGTAAGGAATTACGAACTTTCGGAGTGGACATGGATTCAGGGAATTTAAAATATGAATGTGGAATGGAGGGATGTACTATGCCTAACAAAGCGGAGCTCAAATCTGATGAAGATGAAACAAGTCGAGTTGTTTTAGTCGTGAAGAAGCAATTGCAAACTGTTAGAGCCATTGATTCATTGACTGGGTCAGAGAGATGGAATTTTAGTGTTGGAAGTCACGAGCTTGCTTTGGCTGGTCTGACGGAAGGATGTTATCAACCAGCTGAAGATGTTTTGGATTATGAAAATACAAAACAACTTTTCAAGATGTTGATCCCAGAAGGAATCATTTTTGGAGCTGATGCAGAGAATAAAATTGTTTGGCAGCACAAGGTAAAATCTTGCGGCCCAGTTGAAACAAAGTGTCAAAATTTTAATCGAAATTTTTTATGTTCAGTTTGACAGTCCAATTTCACAAGCGTGGACTCTGGAGAAGGGACGTCTAGTTGTAGTTGATCCAATTAGAAGTGCGCCCGTCGTTGACGATATTCCATCCTTGTACGTTGGGATTCATAAACAACAACTATATGTCCAAGAAAGTCACCCAACAGCAGTCAAATTGAAGACAAAGTTTGAATTGGATTTTATCCAAGAGGAAGGTCAAAAGACAATTGAATGGAAACCAAACCATGGAAAACCTGCATTACCCAGTAGTGAAGATCCTGATAAAACAGCCTTAGCTCCATTATACGGAGGACCATTCTTCGTGTACGATCGGGACGAAATAGGCTACACTCCTGCGATTGAAGGCTCAGCAAACTTTTCATTGAGGGATGAGGATGAGTTGGAGGATGCAGAAACTGATGCGATTGTACTCATTGGACTATCAACTCTTTGGTTTTGGTGGTAAGAAAAGTAATGGAAATTTCGACTGTGACAGTGAAATGAAAAATAATTTGAATTTTCAGGAAGGAAGTCCTTGGAATTAGTTTACTGACTGCTGTGATTCTGAATATTCTTCTAATGCGTCCGCTCATTCGTATCGTTAGACGGAAGACAATCGGAGAAATGACTCAGTTTTTCAGAAATATGATGAATCGGGAAGAACAGGTACGCATAAAATTTCCGATGACCAAAACATGCAAGGGACTTATTTGATTAATATTATTATATTCAGAATCGGCAAGCACTTCTACCGAGAGTTTCAACAAGCGAAGAATCGATCCTCTCTGCTAAAGAAAGAGAAAGATCCAGAACACTGTCTAGTTCATCATCACACTCACAGACAGCCCATGGAGAAGATCAGACAGTGCCTTTTAATTCACAGTATCTGAGAGAATTCGAACCGATTCAGTGTTTAGGACGTGGTGGATTTGGAGTTGTTTTTGAAGCCAGGAAGAAGATTGACGACAGGAATTACGCCGTAAAAAGAATCGCTCTTCCTAGCAGGTTTGTTTTCATTCAAGCCTCATGATCTGTAATTTACTAATTCTACTTTTGATTACTGATAGTGAGAAGTCACGGGACCGTGTTATGCGCGAGGTAAAAGCTCTGGCCAAATTGGATCACAAAAATATTGTGAGATATTTTAACGCTTGGATAGAAAATCCTCCAATGGGTTGGTTGGAGAAGAGTGATCCACTTTGGAATGCGTTTGGGTAAATAATCACTTTTTGAAGTTCGTGATTATGACAAGTTACTTAATTTTGTTCTGTTGTTTCTACTATGTAGGGCTTTTGGATCACCAAGTCCAACTTGTGATTACCCATCTGATTTTATTGGTAGCGGTGAAGGAGACTCCGTGTCAGCCTCAGCTTTAGCCTTTCGCTCAATCAGAGATAGAAAAAATGATCATCTTGAAATCACAGTACCTGATAAAACCCCTTGTGAAGAAGATTCGTTCATTGTTTTTGCTCCATCCAGCATAGAGGAAGTGGATGAAGATGATGACGATGGGATTATCTTCAGAGATGAGTCCAAAACACGAACTGGATCAGAGTGTTTCAGTTTCCATTGGGAGAGTATCCAATGGGTCATTTGATGAAAATGACTCTTATTCGAGAGGCAATGACAATGACGACAGTATTAGTAAATCTTCCGGTGGTGCAAATGGAAAATTCTTCGCTCGTCCTACGACGCTGAGTCTGAATATCCCTTCCTCGGAGGATAACGGTTCTTGGGGTCAAAGTGGTGGAGCAGATTCAAAGCAAAGTGATGATGCTCCTGGATCCGGAGAACCCTTGAGTATAATGTATCTTTACATTCAACAAGAGTTGTGTCAGAAACGAACTCTTCAAGAGTGGCTTAGGGCTGAGAAGGAAAGGAATCTTCGCCATGTGATTCGAATATTTGCTCAAATAGTTGAAGCTGTTGAATACATTCATTCTCATCATTTGATTCATCGTGATTTGAAACCAAGTAATATTTTCTTGGCTGGAGAAAGTGGGCAAGATGAAGAAATGACTGCCAAAATTGGTGACTTTGGCCTAGCTACAACATTAGTCCAGAATAAATTAACGAATGAAGAAGCCCAAGGGGAAAGAGATGGATTGGATCATCCTGTGAATTCTAAACTTACGGGTCACGTTGGCACTCATCTTTACATGAGTCCAGAGCAAGTACGTTTCATCTTAGCAGCTTTTCCAGAAAGTTTCACCTAATATTATTGTACTTTTTTGTTTTACAGAATTTGCAAAAGCCGTATGACTACAAAGTTGATATTTACTCATTAGGCCTAATATTTTTTGAATTGCTTGTCCCCTTCTCCACGGATATGGAGCGCTACGATTTTTTGTCCCGAATAAGAAAACTCCAATTATCCCAATTTGTTTCCTGATTCTCATCCTGAAGAGGTAAATTATCATAAGGGACAAAAATTATAGTTACCACAGACTAAAATTAATTTTGCTTCCACAGTACAAACTTATCAAGCAAATGGTTTCTCACCGACCAGACAAGAGGCCTGATACCCCTGGAATCAGAGTTTGGTTGAAAAACAGAATTGAAGCACTTCAATTTTCTAATCCAACTTCAATGGCGATTCCTACTCTCAGGTCTAAAAGTTTTCCATCTCCAAAATTTATGGAAGAAGCAATTACCAAGCATCACGGGAAAGAAAAATTACAAAATGGAAAACAATTTTATAAAGCGCATTCCTTTCAATAATAACGTATTTTCTGCGAGTTTGTTGGTCAGACTGAATTGACTGGGGGAAGAGAAGAGTAAAGCATTTATTAGAACTGTAGATTTTGTTTTTGTCTTACTTGTTATTAGCTAGCGTTAAATATAAAGTTACTCCTAGTATTGAGACTGACGGCATAATCTGGAGAATAAAGTGCCTGTGATTTCATATTAAATTCAGAACGAAACCAAGTTTACATTTATTCGACACAACTAACAAGTTAAACTAGCTTAGTAATCGAGCTACGGATATTCTAATTATTATTGAACAATGCGAGGGAAATAGCCACATTGCTGAAAGTCTATTTTATGAAAAGAACTTATTCAGAAGCAAGAGTTGGTGCTTGGTTGGCCTCAGCATAAACTTCCTCGACCATCTCTGCATAATTCTGATCGACTTCTTGAGCTTTTGCCTCAGCTTCCTCTGGAGATTCTTCCTCGGTCCCCGGAGACGAAGTCGGAAGATCTTTTTCGTCGGATTGGCTCACAATGGATGTCACTTGAGCATCAAAAACTATCGTCGACTCAAAATGGATCTCTGCTAGCTTCACTGAAATCAAAACGGAAAAGGATGTTCGGATATAACAAATTTCAAGTTATCAGGGATGATTTATTACTTTCTAGGTCTGAAGCTTGTTCTTGAAGTTTGTCCAAATACTCCTCGAATGCTTTCATTGTGTCGATCATCTCTTTGTAGCTCTGTTCTGGTTGTTGATATTGCATCCCAGACATTTTTCAATAGCTTCCCTTCAAAAAAAACATCCAATCAAAATAATGTTAATTTTGCAAAAAAAAACGATACAAGAAGTGGCAAAAACTTCTGTTTCCGCCCGGAATCGAACCGAGGACATTCTGCGTGTGAAGCAGACGTGATAACCGCTACACCACGGAAACGAATTGTAAGAAGAGTAGTGAAAGGGTAGAATAGGTTACACTAGACCTTCTGGAGTTGTGGTTGTGGCTGTGCCAGAGGCTAAGTAACTAGGGTAGTAGGGAAAGTGCAAAACACATGTGTTATCATAGCACTATGTGTTTTACGTGTTGCTTTGTCTGGAGTAGAACACATAGCATACATGTATCACGTAAGAAAGTATA
>WJEZ01003332.1:0-11060 GCA_009869925.1 Thalassaphorura encarpata
CCTGTTCATTCTCTACATCGAACGATCCAACCATGATGGTTGAACCATCCAATCAGTGCTTGGTAGACTCATACAATACTCCATTCATCTCCTATTCAAAATAGCTTGTCTCGTTTCGTATTCGGAAGAAAATTACATAGAAGATTTAAATAAAATATGGCTAATATTTTGGACTACGCAATATTTCCAACACACAACACAATTTATTCATGAACAAATCAAATAGACCAAGAGGAATGGTAATATTTGGTTAATGGTTAAAATTTCCATGGGATGCAATGGCATATGAAATTAGCTTATTTATCGAAATCTCTTGAATAAAGTTAACGATGCCACTAGTGGACGTTATAATGTTAATTGAAGTTCCTAGTCGTTAGAGGCTAATGCCGTTAATAAATATAAACTTTACAAAATGGTTCACATCGGCTAGTAAAATTTCTGGCTGAACAGGAAAATAATCACTAAGAATCCATCTCGTCTGCGACAGTCCGTAGTTCTTGACTTCGAACACCAGCAGCTGTTAATAATTTACATTGAGGTCTTTAAATAGGACTACCTTTCTTCATGTATTTAAGACTCCTGGTTCGACTGTTTACCTTTCTCCTTATCTCGCTCCCGTTCCCTCTCTCGCTTCTTTAAACGCTTTCGACGTTTTTCCACTGTTGCTAAATTAGACTTCATGGTCAAGTAGACTTCCTTCAATTGTTGCATGTTTGAGGTTATAATGGCTATCCTCTCCTCTCCGCCCATACCATCAGCTGATTGATAAAAATTGGCATATATATGATTTGACATTATAACCTTTATACAATACGATTCTTACAGAGCTCAGGAATAAAACTCCATTTGTTCGACCTTGGTGGTCTAACTAGTGGGTATAGTGGTGCTGGAGGTGGCATTCTCCCAGAATCACCGTCACTTCCACTATTACCTGAAATATGCGGACCTTTTACAACTATATATAATACCGAAAATTAATTATTTAATGACTGCCCATTTACCTATTCTTCTACTGGTGCAAACTCTTCCACCGCGTGATGTATACAATCTGACCTTGTCATCTGGTGATTTTCTTCTTGAAATTCTCCGTCGTTTTAACGGAGGACTCAAACTTCCTGGTTTCTTACTTTCTGTGGATTTAGATTTTCTCACCAGAGCGGGGTGATCGGTATTGTCACTGGGTCCCGATTGGGAGGCTTAGACGTAGATACAGACATTGTATGTTTTTATGAAAATTAATGAAACGTAGCAAGTTTAGAGAAATTACAAATTACACTATTGCTTACCTTCCTTTTCTAGTATTTTTGCGTATGACTCATCTCCGCAGTCTGAGTCTGATGGTTCTTTTGATTTAGGTTCTTCAATGAATGGAGAGATACAACCTCTTAACCTGCAGTAAGTAAACCGGTTTAAACACGATTAAACTTAAAAGATAATTACTTTATACATCAGACTTGGAAATGAATAAAAATTAAACGTTGGAGTATCGAGTTCGACTTACACGATGGGAGAATCAGTAGAAGTTGTACTGCCGGGTGTTACAGGAGGAGTGTTATCCAAGATGTTTGACCCAAAATTCAGCGGAGGCTCAGTTGAAGGAAAGTCTCCGGCATTTTTATTGACTGTTGACAGTCCCGCTGTGGAACTATCTTCATTTTCAACATGTTCAGAGTTTGTATGTGATAACAATTTTGATGCTGAAGTCAACTCGTTTTCGCTCTTCATTTCCTCTGAGCAGGTCAAATCTGTTAGTTCAGTACCACCCATCTCGTTCTGAGGAATTTCTTGCGGAAGTACACTAGGTGAGGACACTTCTAAACCCTTAAGGGGCGTACCAACTGAGAATGGTACTGGAGGACAGGATGAGAAAGTCGATAGAATGTCGACTTCCTGACTCAGAAATGTAGACTCTCCATCAGGTGGAACTTCAGGGCTTCCTGGAATCTCTTCCTCACAAAACAGGGAGTGGCAAGATTCATCGTTTCCTTTTATAGCTAAATTCTGCACCTTCGATGTCCCTAATTCACTCGGCTCCTTGACTATAACAGATGTTGTAGCAGTAGAAAGATTTAATGAAGAATGTTTCTCACGTTTCTGTAAACTAAACTCAGAAATAGGAGTAACCTGTAATACTGATATTTCTTCAGTTATATTTTCTGTTACATCAGTTTCATGAAATTTAGTATGTGATTTGAACGTGGTAGCATTGATTGTGTTCATTGTAGTCAAGGATAAGGATGATGAGGAAACGGCTGAATCTGTTTTACATAAAGTCGACGTTTCTGGAATTTCGCTTGTCTTAAAACGGAAGGTGGGAGCTTGAACCGATATATGGGCTGATGTCAATGGACGCGAACATTGATTTATCGTCTTGCCTGTACTTACAATGGATGATATATTCGTCTGTAAGTTCTTGGTATTACCGTGTAATATGTCTTTGGGCTTGGACTTTCTTAGTTTTATGCCTTTCGGAGGGGATGTCAGCATTAGAATATTGCTTTCATTATTTGGTGATATAAACCCTTCACTCAGTTTTCTTTGGTCAGTGGTTTTTCCAGTACCTACTAATACCTCTCCAGACTGTTGCAACAAACCCGATTCACTGGAACTAGTTCCCGATAGCTTAATAATTGGTGTGGTAGTTAAAGATGATGGTGTCAAATGAGCCCGAGAATCAAATATGGTCAACTCTCCTGGTCTATGTTGACCTTGAGAAATAGTATTGCCACTACCTTTGTTTGAATCCGATGAATCCTTGACCAGTAATTTCTCCACGGATGTTTTGGACACCACGGATGTTTTGGACACCACGGACGTTTTGGACACCACGGACGTTTTTCCGGTTTTGCTAATTGCTCTCTTCTGTTTCTTCCTTGGAGGAGTTCCGCTGCGCGTCTGGGATGCCAATTTACCCGTTGTTGGGGATTTTTGCGTAACTCGAGAATGAGAGGGTTCCAGATGGGAAGGACGAAGAGTTCCTGCAGTTACACATTGAGCTGTATTCAATACATAGATAGGTTTTTTGCCCTCAGAAGCAACAGAGTCGTGAGCACGGTCAAACTGTGGATTAGCTTCCTCATTTACTTGCATTCTTGTCATGGTACTCTCACGTTCATCTGGTTTTTGTTGTTTTGTTGGCAACGTCTTCATGATTGGAGTGAACGAAGGCTGCAAAACCAAAGAAGTGACAGGCGGAATTAAGTGAGACGTCGATGTTCCTACGATTGGACGTTGAGTCAGCATTGGCATAAAGTTCTGCGGTGATGCTTGCGTTGGTGGGAGCTGTGCAGAAACTGTATGTAACAAACCGATATTTGAACTTGGAATGAGTGGTGGAGGTGGAGGGTGGGATAGTCCAAAGGGACAAGATCCTGCGACCAGATTCCCTACCGTAATCTGCGGCAAACTCATATCTCTTACGTTTCCTTCCACTTGGGAGGATGGGGTTATAGCTCTTAGTTCGTGTTGATGTGCATTCACCTTCAACTCTGACCACTTTCCACATGCTTTCGTCACATGACCAGTCTTTTGCGAGCTTGCTGCCGCTGATTTATTTGCTAGCAGGGTGGAATTCTTTCTAATCTTTGTTGCTTTCAATACAGTCTTGTCAGTTTCTTTTTGCACTTTTATTAACCCTGTACCCTTCACCTTGGCATTATCTGCCTTCTGCACACCACGTGCAAGAAGTACTGGTTTTGATTTTTCCACTGCCTTCTTAAGATGGCCTTTCCGACCTTGTCCGACGATGCTGCAGGTAGTATTGGATGTAGTTCCTCCAAAGGAAAATGCTGGAAGGTCAACAACAGTCGAGGGTTTCACAGGTGAGTCAATTGAAGTGAAATCCATCCTCTGTGATGATTGAGTTTGGTCGGAACAAGTTGGTTGGAATATATGTGCTTGGTCTGATACCTTACAAGATGTTTTCATTGAAGAAGGGGTACCGGAGGAGGATGTATTCCCATGTTCAAGTTTTGAATCCTGTCTCAAAATTGCGGACCTAGTGTCAGCTCCTAAGCTCACAGGTGTTCCTGGTACAGGCTTCTGCTGTTGCTTCGTACTTAAAGTTTCTATAATAAATCATATTTACTGCTTACTTACGGACAAGGGAAAGGGAACCGTTTTACGTGTGAACAGCTTCCAGATGCGACATATTTTTATTGTGTTGATTTAGGTTAAAATTTTTCCAGAACTCATGAAAAATTAATTTTGTCCAAAAATGGGTCAACCGAAGTGTCAAAATTTGTAGAAAAATAAGACAACTTCCATGGACTAAACGGTTTTTTCAAATTATTACATTTTCCTAGATACTACCTGTAGACAAAACCCCCTCAAAATGCAAAATGGAAAAATCAAAATCGGCATGGGATTTAATTAAACCATGAAACATCAACTTTTGAAGGGAATTACCAGGGCAAGTAAACTTGTTATGTTGGTTCCCGTGTTGTTTGTTTGCCCTCTCTCCTTATAAGGCGAGCAGCCCAACAACAACGTTTAGTAGTCCTGGGAATTACTTCCATTGGGAAATTTTTAACCGACAAAAATTATATTTCGAAGAATCGAAGAGTTATGATTTGTGCGGACGAATTTTACCATTTTCGAAGCTTGGAGATCTAAATCAGCACAACAAAATATGTCTGGTCTGAACGCTATTCGCATGTAAAACGGTTCCATTGGGAGCCCTCCAACTCAAGCTTGTCTCGGTCTCATACAACGGGTCTGCCTAATTTGCTCACGGAATTTCTGTAGATTTCACCTTCCTATCTCTCCTGTGTAGGAACGTCGCCGAGACAAGGACCAAGGTCGAGTTGGAAGGCCCATTTCACACGGGAATTCTGGTTAGATCTGTCTTACCTGGGTTTAAGTCACGAATATCGGAGGTTTTCTGATTCGCTTCCGATGATACCATTAAACTCAGGCTGGTGGGAGGATTTTCACCGTCCCCAGAAATGTGTACATCCGATTCCACCGAGGCATGAAAAGTTAATACTGGAGCAGACTCAAGAGATCCAGCAACTTCATACGACCCACTTGTTAAATCCTTGGCGGATACAATAACAAGTGGTGGCGATTCATTTACCTTAGTAGCGTTATCATCCCTCTTATCAGGTGACCTAGGGGTGAATACCTTTAGACTTGGAGTTGAATCACTTGGATCATCTTCAAACTCATAAATGTCTAATTTGTCCTTTTCATCGGTTAGTGGCAGAATACTATGAGCAGGTCTTGGCGAAACATCCGTCTCAGTTTCTGGTTCATTGCAGCTATGAATGTGCTTATTAGTTGCTGTACTTTTGGTGTCCTTGTCATATTCCAGTTTGCCTGACGAATAAACGACTTGACTGACCCTCGTCTTTTCTCTTCGCTTCTGTCGTTTCCGTTGGTGTCGATGGTTTATGTATTGAGCCTTTCCCGCCTCCCTTTCTGTCGTCAGAATCGGATGATGCCTCGGTTTCTGATAGCACTAAGGTAACAATGTTATGGTAATTAAACTTCTTGAGGTGGCTGTAAAGATATTATCGATATAGAAAGCTTACGATGAGCAGTCGTTCTCCGTGATTTTCGCTTCACTGCTTTACTATCGCTGCTTACTTGCTTGCGACCAGTAATTAAAGTTTCAAGAGACTCCCTCTGGCTTGTTGGATCCGGTGCTACATCGACATCTGACTCGATTAGTCGCTGTTTCTTGTACCGCGGTCGTTTTAGAGTAACTGTTACCCCAGACTTTGGTGGGTCATCCCTACCTGCATTTCCACAGGGCACAATATCGGCACAAGGTGCCGGTCCCCTACCTTGTGATGGTGAAACTACTTGGTCTAATCTCAAACTTAAATTTTCACATATACGAGGTCGTGGGATCCATTCATCGTAACGAATATTCCATCCAGTATAATGAACTAAGTAGCTTTGCTTCTTACTATCAATGTCGACAACCTATAAAAGATAGTGAGTGTTCAGTTCAATTTAATGTCAAAGAAAACGAGCCGGCTACTCCACAATAGGATGTTGAAAGTTACCTTTGCCTCATATGTGACTTTTCCATCAGCTTTTGGATAATAGACCTTCAGCTTGTCCCCCAGCTCAATATTAACATCTTGACCTATGTGATCATGTTCATCTGCTATATCATCAAATTTAGTCTCGATACTTGGTTCGATTGATTCCTTCTCTTTCCGCTTGTATTTACTTCCACTTGTAATACGGCCTTTCTTAATTGTGGTAGATGGTGAGATAGAAAAATCTACCGCTTGCTGTTCCTTTCCTTTCAGACTCAGACCTTTCTGCTTCTTCAAGGATGACTCCGACTTGTCGCTGCCAGTTTCTTCCAGTTCTTTTCTCACGCTTGTGCTCCGGCTGTCTTGCCTACTGCGAGAACACCTTGGTTCATCCGATTGTTCTGATTTCTTTGTGTCTGAATCCGAAATGATAGAATCTGTTTCATTATCACCACTACTTATGGACAAAGTAGACGCTGCCTTCTCCTTTTCACTTTCTTCCTCCTGCTTTAGGTCTTCTTCCTTGGTTTCCTCTTTTTTCAAGTCCTTGGACGATGTAGACGCGTGCCTCTCCCTACCTCGATTTAATCGGTTTTTAGACGTAGAAGGTTGTAGGTTATCAGAACGTGCTGGGTTTATTTTTTGGTAAACATCCTCGAAGTTATGAAGGAGTCTAAGTGTGCATAAAAGTCGTTTTTTTTTGCAACGTGAACCAATAAATTTAAGTCCAATAAGCATAAGCACACTTACCGTTTATAGGCTTGCTTGACCAAATTAATTGTCGAAGTGCTTGGCATACTTCCAAACCCCATCTTTATGGTNGAAGTGCTTGGCATACTTCCAAACCCCATCTTTATGGTGGAAAGCTTCCAAAGGCTCGAGCTCGTAACCTTATTATATCCTCCATTTTTACAAATTATTTTGAATAATTTATACAGATCCAAATCCTTGTTGCAAACCATAGGTATTTTATTAATTGGGGTTCCTCGCTCTTCCATGAATTTGTAAAGTTGCGCCACAAAATTATCTCTCGACTCTCCTTCCTCAGATGTCTAGCAAAAAAGTAAAAATACTAATTTGGTTTCTGTTAACTTATTCATTCCAATTCATCCAAAGTTCATCATAAATCGTAAAGGTTGGATTCGAGTAAAAGGCATGCAATTTTCCTAGATTTTCTGAATTTTTTCAATCCAGTTCGAATCTTGGGTGAAACCTTACTTCAGTAAAATGAACTAGCGGTATAAGCCAGCGCAAGCGCTGGCAAACGTGCTTGCTTGCTCTGTGTCCGCGCTCCACCTGAAATTATTTCTGCTCATAGATTCGACTCATGTTCAACCCAGCTCCTTTCATGTTCATCGTTAGGCAGTCCAGACCGGGTCGAACAATTTCACCTTACTGGCACGGAAAAACTTGTTATGTTTGCGCTATGCGCGCAGCATGCGCGGATCGTTCTGTAAAGGGGAGGTTTTCTATTCCGGAAAGTTCTGCGTTATTTTGACGTATCATTCGACTTTCTACGTTCAGTTAGTTCAGTAGTTTTGGACCGGCTGCTGTCCATTCAAGATAACTCCAATTCCTAGCTCATTAAGTAGAAGGATCCTAGTTATAATAGTACCTCAGATTCAGATTGAGCGTCTTCATCATTACTTTCATTTCCATCATCCGTTGGGCGGGCGAATAATATATCCCTATCCCAGTGAGGCGGCAGATCATTCTTCTCAATGTATATGAGAGCCTTCTCAACAGCTTTAGAGAAAACATTGATTTTAGAAATATTATTAACACCAGTAATAACCCTCTCCCCTCTATGTTTCACCTGTTTTCAAAATATTTGAAGTAGATTCAGCTTTGCTTGCGCTGTCCTTGGAGAAAAGGCTGGTTTCCTTTTTTGGCACGGTGTAGCTATGAAAAGCAATATAGTACTTTATCTTAAAGAATTGTCAACAATACTTTATCATCCTTTACTATTACTGACGAAACTTACTAACGCCCATCTCTGAAGGACCTCACTAAATATTCGTCTTTTGTTCGGGTCTTAACAGTTTCCTGGGCGGTTGGAGTTACTACCAGCGCAGGAAACCAAGTATCTCGTGATTTCTTTTTGTCTGTGACTTCTACACAAACAACTTTTCCGAGGTCGTCATCACCAGAATCCGGTTTGATTCTAGTGCCTTTACTGCTCGGAGTTTCTTCGTCACTGCTGTCCTCGTCGTTGTCAGTTGGGCTGCTTCTAATCGTTATAATTTCAGTTAGCACAAAAACCGTATATTCTTTTTATTTATATTTTACAGTATGTAAAAACTCACTGGGTATCTTGTTTTCTCCGAACTCCTCTCCTTCCACCGACGACAGGATTACTAAAATGCTCAGGATGTGTTAATGGTAATTGATCTAAAGTTTCACTTTCATTAAAATGTCGACCACTCTTCAAACATAAAGCAGTCCTCTTTAACGTAGTAATGTCACCGTCATCAAATACAACAGTATACTGGCTGCAATCTTGGATTCTGCTGATTGTACATTCGATGTAATTATAATTCTTATCAGGATGCTTTGCCTCAACGACTTGACCAACTCGGAGAGTTCCACTTTTTATCTGATCTTCTGTTATTATCTTGGTCCCGAAACCAGACTTGAAGATTACCTTCGCAAAATTAAAATATTATTGCAAACTCTCATCTAAACGGAATTCTTAATCAGCACACAAAAATAATTTGTCAAGTAAATCAAAATTACTTTGCATTTGACAAGTCGAACTGCTTTCCGGATTTTAGCCTCACAGAAGGCTCCCTTATATTTAGCGCTTACTTCAGTTCCTACCGGAAGGAATGGTGGATCATCCCCCTGCAATTTTTGAAATTACAATTTAATTTTGTAAGGCGCAAACAAATGAGTTGGTGAATGGTTTACGGAAATAGTCAATCAATTTCATATTTATGTCCATCAAAGCACCAAATTGTCTGTTCTCATTATCACTTTCGAGAAAATCATCCTACTACTGATGACACTTGTTTTCATCGCCGGACAAAGTTGTGCAAGAAAGCAAGAACAAGCGAACGAGGCTTACCATATTGAAATTTTGAGAGGCCAGTTTCTTCGGCGATGTCTGAAGCCGCCACTTTTCTTGAATTGGAATTCCAGAAAGTAGGATAATCTCCAGGAAGTCGAATAAGGAACTGAACTGATGATCTTAGATAACGAAACACGGAAGGACTACTCGTCTGTCTTGGTCAATCGAAATCAATATGTCTGAATCAACCAAAGTTTGCAATATTAAAATTATCTACTTTCACTTTAACTAATCATCTGATTGATCCCACGATCCAGTCACCAAAACAGTAGGTAATCAAGTTTGAGATTCCTTATTACTTACACGTAATTTCGTCAATGAAACAGTCAGCAACTTAATTTCAGAAGTACGATAAGAACAAGCTCAAGATTTAATTAATCCTGAGTTTCGACGTTACGAATTTTAACAATATTGAATAAAACCAATTTTGAACTGACAAGTTAACAACATTTTGGTGCGTGTGCGTATCCTTCCCAGCTACCACTCATATTGGCTGCCTAACTGCCTATGGCTTACTTATTTGAAACGACGAGTGAAGCAATGCAAGCAAACAAGCCAAGCCGTCATGTCAGGTTCTCATTCTCACTCTCACTATGCTTTGGGTAAGAGGCTACTTTATTAGAAATCATCTATACTATACTAGAAAGACCTCGCTTATGAGGGGGTAACTCTGCAAAAATTCATCATTCCTATTTTTCCGAGGTGACCTACACGCACTGCCCACTGAACACGGGATTCCACGCAAACAACGAGATTGACCCCCGTAACTAAGGTCACGCAAAAAGTGGACATGACCAAACAAGTACCTCATAACTGCCTATGGCTTACTTATTTGAAACGACGAGTGAAGCAATGCAAGCAAACAAGCCAAGCCGTCATGTCAGGTTCTCATTCTCACTCTCACTATGCTTTGGGTAAGAGGCTACTATTTACTATACTAGAAATCATCTATACTATACTAGAAAGACCTCGCTCGGCTCGGATGCGTATCGGATGGATAGCTTTGCTTCCACACGCTGCGAGCATATTTGTTCCGCGTATAAATTATAATTGACGCCTCATTCATTCAAACCCAACAGGCTCAAAATTATCATTTCTTCGGATTAAACCGACTTTCTTATTTTCTGATCACCGCTTACGGTACTCAATTTTAAAAAGAATTTTAATGTCAAAAAGATTCAATCGGGGACGATTAGGAGTTTCGATGTATCCGTTCGCCTCGTTGTGTTCAATCGTTTTGAGTGTGAAGTCGTCAAATGGGTACAAACATTAAGCTCACTGGTATATTGTCCCCAAGTCCCCATGGCGCATGGACCACATACTTGTGAAGTACCTAACCAACTTGTAATTGCGAATTTTTTATGGACTACGTTGTTCTTAGAATTTAGAGTGCAACGAATAAAACACTCGCTTCCCAAGTATTCGTTGGATGAATTTTTCAAGAAGAGTAACAGCAATGCTAATCTACATAAGGAGGTCTCTACGAATAACAAAAAATAACAACTTTTGAACTTTTGGGGCAATTTCTATTGAAAATTCCCATTGCCAACCTGGGCCGATATTCTCAAACGTCCGCAAGCAAGATTTGACCTGGCAACTTTGCTTTGCTGACCAATTTACAAATACCACAATTCTCAAAACCTCTAGCAAGCATATTTGCAAGCCACTAGCAAAGCAAAGATATCTGCGCATGCCTCACTATGGCAATTGCTAGCTGTCTCAATTCTCAAATTTTTCCCGACCTTGCAAGTAGGAAAAATCGCTCTGTAGGAAAAATCTGTGGACAGTGAACCTCGACTGTGTAACTTTGCTAGGCCATTCACCTCTATGTGTTATTTCCTCTGCCCTCGTTCACTCTCACTTTCATTTTCACTTTTGCCTTGAAGAACTCGAATTCCACTCTCAGACTGAGTGTTTCCAGTTAAAATTTAAGTGAAGTTCAATTCTTTCAAATTATTAAGGAATCTTGGTACCAAAATACCGTTTCCACACTCAGA
>WJEZ01003333.1:0-11056 GCA_009869925.1 Thalassaphorura encarpata
AAGGAGAGACGGATGAGGAGAAACCGAGTGACAGAAATGAAATTGCGTAGGTTTAGCTTCATTTGATAATGTTGAGATTCGAAACGAAAAGAGTTTGAGATGAGAGATTTCTTGGTTTGCCTCAATCTTAATGTGATTTCCGGTTCTATCATGACTTGTATATTTCTCCATGCTAAAAGAAACATAAGTAGTAGCATTATAATGTCAATGCAAGCCGAAATAAATAGAAAACCACTGATGCTTTGGGAAAGTAAACACTTTCATGACTTCTAAAGTAGTCATGATATAGTGTGTACATGTGTGTATTTTGCTTGGGTATAATTTCTCAATCAAAATCAGGTCTCACGTGTGACCTAAACTCCTGCCTGATGAGTTAATTATAGTCTTCCGCACGGATCGGATCGGATCGGATTTTGCCCTTCATCCGATCCGATCCGACTTTCGAGAGGATGAAAAAATTATCATCCGATCCGATCCGCAATCCGTGATGGCGCCATCCGATCCGATCCGACTCTTACCTCGGATGAAAAAATTCTCATCCGATGCGATCCGAAAAATTAACATTACGTCTTATGGACAACGGATGACTTATAATCCGATCCGACGGAACATCGGATGGAAAATCTGCAATCCGATCCGATCCGAAGTTTTTTGCGGATGGGAAAATTGTCATCCGATCCGATCCGCCATCCGAAAATATTGGATCCGATCCTAACCGATTTTAGAGCGGATTGAAAAATTGCCATCCAATCCGATCCGAATCCGTCGGATCGGATTATCCGACGGATCAATCCGCTGCGGAACTCTAGTTAATTAGCTTCAATGAAATAAACAATTTTTCTAACAGAAAAACTTAAGACTTTTTATACTGTCAAAAATTGTGGCGGGCAGAACCACAGAACTTAATTTTGATTAATAAGCAAGATTTTAATTGGGAGGGCTAGTGCTCATAGTAAGGGTGCTCACTCACTATATGGTCAAAACATGAGACAACATTTATGAAAGCTAAATTAAAATTACTCGCAATTTTTTGGAAATAAGCAAAGTACTATTCGCGTTTGTGCATTTCAAGTTTATTGTCGTTCTTGGTTTATACATTTAGATTTGGGGGAGTTAAAAATGACTTGAACAAGAGTTTTCTGAGTGTATAAGCTGGCAATAATATCCAGCTATTTTTAAACGGAACAACAATGACGAAATCGGCCAAATTTTTAGCTACATGTAGAAATTTTTTGAAATTTTGGTCAAAATTTTCCCAATGGCCTCTCCTTGAAAAATTCAATTTTCATCGGTTAAATCGCATGCTGATATCCAGAATTTACAAAATGAAGTCTCATAGTTGAAAAGTAAAAGTGGAGTGTCGGCGGCCCATGAAAATCGAGGCGTTCATTAGGTCAGGCATCGTAAAATAAAAAAATAGTATCTCCGTCCAAACTAGAAAGTGCTTTATTGAAAGATACTTTTTGATGTAATTTCTGCTTGCCTTTGGTTTTAATTTGAAATTACATGATAAATACATTAACCACATGTGCTGCTAGGAAAAGTAACCACTCAATCGTGGATTCCACACTTCTAGTCATAAATCTATTATGAATGGTTTAGTAATGATTTATCTATTTCCGGAACTTGATTTATAATTAATCTTGTAATTGAGCCTGGTACAAAATGAAATAAATTAGTTTTGGAGTTGTGATTTCTGAGATAACTTAATCGTGTTACATAAAATTACAGCTGGTTTGGTACGCTTTCGAAATTTTTGTAATATAACACGGTACGGCACAATTCAATACACCAAATATAATTTAAGTTAAGGATAATGAACAGGTACATTAAAATAATATGATTGATGGGTTGATGTGATATCAAAATGAATTTTCTGACGTAACGCACTGCTTACTCCCTGACTGTATCCATTTCCTTTGTAATTCTTATTCTACGAACCAGAATTACCAAATATAATTATTTGAAATGTACGGACGGAGATAATTTTTTATTTGTACATCAAGTTGAATTGAAAAACGATTAGTATTCAGACATTTGTACACGGTTTTCCATCTTCATCCAAATAATAAGAAGAACCGTAGGTCCGTGGCAGAGGCCTTGGAGGAAGTGGTGACACTCGAGTCGGTCCTTGGCCTTGGATATTTGCACTGTTGAAATTGGGTCCGTCAATTGGTGAAATTGAAGGTTCATAATTTATCATGACGACTGACTCTCGGCTGCTTTGTCTACGTTCACGTTGACGATGTCCATCTCCTCCAAATGGAAAGAAAAATTGTGTCGCTGAATGAGAGTTTCCATTCAAGGGCGGTAGAATCGGGTGACTTATTTCCACGCTACGACTGCTTCTGTATTGCAACAAACCAAACCAAACGAACGTATGAAGAAATTAAATACTACGTACACCTTATCGTCAATATTACTCAAGTCATTCTTTTCACCGAAGCGTGCATTCTTTTATTCGTGTAAAATTTTCCTTTCCAAAAAATACGTATAAGCAGAAAGTTAGCTTAGGTTTACCTTTTGTCAAGTGTGAATTTCAAGGTGAAATCAGGTTGGTTGCTGCAGTGGAGGGCATGCAGATAAGAATTTTGTGAATCTTGCATTGCATGGGAAATTCTAACAGCAGGTATCCTTTTCCAAAATGTGTGAGTGCAGTGTCATGGATTTTACAAAACAAAAGCATGCAGTGCTTAGCAATACAAATACAAAAGTGGTTTCAATTTCTACTTAGCTACTTTCAACAATTAAAAAAATTAAAAAATCATTAAAAATACTCCATACATGATATCCTATTAAAAATCTCATTTTAAACTGTAGTTTCTCGAACACTGAACATAACAAGTTCCAAATAGCTTGGCATACGGTGCAAATATTGAATAAGAGGTGAAATACTGATACCAAAGATTTGTTGTGTCTTTTGAAGCATTGGTGCTTGCGGCAGTGGCAGTCATGCTTAGATTACTACTACAGTGATTTTCTCCGTTACTTGCGCTGCTGCTATTCATTCGATTCTCAGCATACAAAACTCTATAGTAATTATTTTCTACTCGCCCAATTCCAGTACTACTATTGTTATACCTTTTCTTCAAAGAAAACATGTTTTTTAAAGATGCTCGAATCGATGTTCGTTTTTTCGTTGTCCCAACTGATTTTCCACCTTTGCTGCTTAATTCAGGCTCACTTCCCCTCTCTGAAATTATTCTAGCTGCAAATTTTCCTGTGCCAGATGACTCAGCAGCAGCAAGAGGTCGGAGTAGGAGATTATTTCGAAATTTACTTCCTTCTCCATTTTCCGATGAATTAATATTTTGTTTCTCATTCTCATTGTCGCGTAAACTAGACTGGCTGCTGGCATCCCAAGTGCCTCGTTTAAAATCGTGAAGACTTTTGGACGTTGTAAATTTCCTTGACACTTTATCCTCCTCATCATCTGAGTTTAAATCCGAATCACTCACTGCTCGTTCCAAAGGTTTGTTGAGACAAGAGCCATTGCTATTCGTATTCCGTCCTTTCTGTACTCCAGAGGTTTGCACGGCTTTACAATTGCAAGAATGACATCGTTGATGATCTTGACTTCCATTGGCAGCCTTGCAAACAGCCCAGTCACTTTTAGATCTTAATTTTAATTTTGCTTTACAAGTAGAAGAGGCTACCATCTGGATCCTTTTGATTTCGTGGAACTGATGTCGAACGTTTGTACCGAATTTTATGTACAATTTCTTCTCCCGTACTGCTACGACTGGATAGACTTGCCCTAGTAAAGCTGTTGGGTTTATTTACAAATCCATTATTATTAGAATTTCCTTGTGGGCTTAGTTGTGCTGTGACTAGTTGGAAAGAATGTTCCATAGAATCATTCAACCGCTTCAGATAATCCCTCAGACGCTCCAAACATCTGTTAATGTTCAAATGGTCAGGATGTGTAGGCTCTGTGAATTTGATCATTTGCTTCAGTAAAAGAATATAGCGTGGCATTCGTTGAACAGGTGTCAGAAGAAATGCTCCAAGGTCTAAACCTCCACAACTTGGTTGTTCCAGGCAAGATTTGAGAAATTTTGTAAAATCACTTGAATTTCGACAAAGTTTGTGAAATGTATTAAGGCATGAGTCAAAATCATTCACATAACTTGTGTAAAGTCGAAGAACGTTAGAACCCTCTGTATNTTGGTTGTTCCAGGCAAGATTTGAGAAATTTTGTAAAATCACTTGAATTTCGACAAAGTTTGTGAAATGTATTAAGGCATGAGTCAAAATCATTCACATAACTTGTGTAAAGTCGAAGAACGTTAGAACCCTCTGTATTTGTGAACCTGTAAATTAGTATTTTTATCTTTGAAATGAAAATTCTGCAATCCAATATATAATTTTAATGTTGAAAGCAGGGAATCTTACTCGTCAAGCAGATCTCCAATTGTAGATAACGTGTTCCAATTTTCAATTCGTTCATCTAATTTCCTCAAGAGTTCAAAGTGTTTATCGTATAAATCAAACACTTCTTCGGGGAATAATGTACTGCAAAAATGAGAAATAAAATAATTATACATTCTACCGTTATATTTCAGAATTTAAATATCAGCATATAAAAATATTAACATGAAATTAATTACATGTACGTCTACTCAAGACACAACGAAGCATATAATTTCAAAACCCTATACCAAGAAAGCATAAGTACAACAAAAAACAGTTACTCCCAGGAAGGAATTAAAAGATTCCAATCCAAGTCAGATGTAGGAGGTGTGATAAGAAAATTTTCAAAAAGCTCTTAATGACACTCATCATTCATTCATATGAAAGATTATCTTCTTGAATTGGCCTTCGCTCGCACATTACAAAAATGGAGATGCTCTTGTCACCACCTTTCTCCTTCATTCCAATTACTAATTGCTATTGGATTATCATGATTTTGAGTTTCACCAACGAGCAAACGTACGTAACTTATAAATCCTGCGTGAGATTTCAAAATTACAAAAATATTTAAAAAGATTCTACTAAAGCTCAGGATTTTATTTATAGGAAATTTTTAAAGCTGTGATTTCGAAAGACTTGATGATTCAATTTCTTAGAATTCCTTTCAATATTCTGATTAGCAGACAGACAGACACTCTTCAACGAATAACAATATAAACTTCAGATGCAAATTTGCGCAATGCAATGCAATTATTCACTGGTTGTGGTGTATTTAAGTTACCACAACCTCATTTCCCTGGTTTATGAAATGAACGTATAGTTTAGAAGGAAAGGAAATAAAGAAGTAAAAAAAGCATTTTTGAATGAATGACATGAT
This sequence comes from Thalassaphorura encarpata, assembly GCA_009869925.1. Classification (NCBI taxonomy): domain Eukaryota; kingdom Metazoa; phylum Arthropoda; class Collembola; order Poduromorpha; family Onychiuridae; genus Thalassaphorura; species Thalassaphorura encarpata. The sequence continues at coordinate 5,291 of WJEZ01003333.1, forward strand.
TGAGACATGTTTGTGTACATACTTAATGTCTTTCATTGATAAAATCCCCGAGTTCCTCAGTGGTTGGGCAAAAGTGTCCTGAATAGTCCTTAGAGTGTGGCAGTATTTCCTTTCAGTTTCAATCAGCTCTCTTGCCACTCGAAGGCGTTGAGTTTCCTTAAAATTCATCTCATCATCCACCTCATTATTAAGTCCAATATTTTGCAGGTGTCCACCTGAAAGTAAAAGCAAAATTAAGTACATAGGTAAATCCAACTACATATTTTTAATTTTAGACGGCAAATGCATCGAATAGTGGTCGAAAAATAACCTTCAAAGCTATTTTCATTTTCTATTGACGAATAAATTGCAAAAATGAATTGCTGCACTGCACTTGCCTTTGAATTTTGGCAGCCGAGACAATGAGAAAATTGCATTTCACACTGCTTCGCCATAGCCATAACGGAAAGCTGATAAAATTATCTTTGGTTCAAGCAGCTAGCAGCTCTAATGAGTTGAACAGATTATTGTTACACATTTCTTTCATGTGCGTAGAGTTTTACATTTAGAGCGTAACTAAAGTGAGTTGGCTCGACGTGCTCAGACGCCAGACACATGCACCGCACAGCACACCTCACATTCGTTCGTATATACTGACAAGATGATCGTTTGCAGTTTCAACAACAATGAAATGTATTCCATCAGATCTATCATCCAGTGCTTTACAGGTTGCAATTTTATGAAGCTAGTCTTACAGCATTACGTTAAACCTTTCTGCAAAAAATACTATCGAATCAAAATAGGGTCAAAAGATAAAGAAATATGCACCTGTGGTAAGGAATTTATTGAATCGTTTATTTTTCAGCCTCCAAAAATAGTCACAAACTTCTCCTGTCCTCAGAGTTTATTTATGGGGCAAATCAACCTGTAAATTCTATCGGAATCAATTTGATTGCAGTACATATAAGGGAAATGCAATACATAAACTTTCTGTGAAATGAAAATGAAGCGCAGAACGATGAACGAGAACGTGAGATCACGCTTAGAGAGAAAAGATTAGTGTTAATGTTTAATTCCCAAGCACTAAGCTATCTGTGAATTAACTTTCTGTTTCCAATTCCACCGTTCAGCACCAAACATGCAAGCCAAAATGTGACTTATGGTACGGGTCATATAAAAAATAGCCCCTGTTTCCGCACGTTTTATTTATTACTGAGTTTTTACTTTCTGACCAACCATTATAATGTCATTTATTCTTAATATTCCTTCGTAATTGAAATGTCTTAATGAGACTAACCTCCATCAGATGTAGGGCTGTGATTGAAGTACTCAGCTTGCTCTTGTTGGACTGCCGCCATAATTCCCGCTTTTTCGGCATTACGAGTAACCTGTTTGCAAAAATGGAAAAATAAGTTGTTAGATTTACTTATTGAAAAAGTAAAGGGTAGAGAAAATAGCAAAGTAAAGTTTAGGGCATCAATCTCAAAGGCTCAGTTTTTTGTAAAATTTATTTTCAAAAATATAAATTTTCTTACATAATTCCTTCCAGCTTCATGTCAGCGCCAACAATACACATCCGAAACCAGGCCAAGGCCATTATGTGACACAGATGTGAAATTTGTCCCGAATGGACGGTCACACCCTAATGCTAACTTACGGCGAAATAATATTTCAATTATAGTGCAATTTTAAGGATACTCGTTGAAATTGATAAATGCATCCTCTCGTACCCAAGACCATAGTTACCCCGAATCTGACTTAATTTAAATTTGAATGACACGTGTGCGAAATTAATTTATAAACCATTTGTTTGGAGTTTCGTCTGCATACTTTTGTCGCATATAAGCCCAAGCACAAGGAAGTATTCTATACTTTTATCCAGAATACATCAAACGAAGATGTAAGATATGCAATGACAGCTACGAGAACGACCACGAGATTATTATAATTCTGATTATTGAGCAATGACAGTGCGCATGTATGTATGTACAGTGAAAAATTTCACTTTCATTTTTGTTTACACTCAAACGAAATTGATTTTGACAAGTTGTTTCAACGTACTCACAGAGTGATTTCCGTCGTGTTTCCTGCACATCACGCACTATTTGGTCCAAAATGTCCACTTTTAATTATTAACTTTTCTATTTTTTTTTCTTGTATTTTTTCCTCCTGCCTTGTTCAAGTAATACAATGTACATTTTGCCCAAGAGTTCGGAAACTGAATTCTGTTGGCATCTGCAATTTTTTCTGATTAGTTTTGGCATCATTTGGACGAATATGGACCGTCTAATTGGTTTTCCCAGCTCTTTTAGTCAAATAGACTGAATAGCAGTGAGAATACCTTTTCACGTCGTGCGTTGAAAGAAAAAAAAGTACCTATTGAATTGAATTGAGCTCGGGTAGAAAATTTAATATTTTTCTGACTTTTCGGTGTGACTTGGCTTGGGCGTCGTCACTCTATGCAATGATGATTGTGCAAATTTTACAGTGTCAGTGTAAAGACAGCAAATAAGTTCTACGAAAGAATGGTCAGTCTAGAAAAAACGCAATGGCATTTTAATGAAGAGACTTGGATGAATTCTGTGAAGAAAGTAATGTCTTTCGGCTGAAAATGTGGTCTACCCTGGTATAAAGCTCCGAGATGGCTCAAACTCAAACCAAGATGGCGATGACAAATAAAAATTTTACCTACTGGTCAATTCGAATATTAAAATCACTACAAAATCTGAGGCAATTTTGTTTGGAAAACCTTTAGCAGTTTTAATTAGCTAACCGATCAAGTTAATATGCGTTGCGCTACTTTCATGGCTAAAGCTAAAGCTAATCATTTATTATCGAGCATCTAACTTTAAAAAATCATTGAAGCCAGGTCTTCCCCCAATTCACTATTCATCTATCACCTCACACTGACTTCCTACTTAACTGTACATGGACGTGAATTATATGGGTGTACCTGTATGCCTGCCTACTACATGATGATTTATCATGAGCTCAATCCCAAAAACTTGCATCATTAATCAACATGAAAAAATCAACGTGTACATATATGAACAAAGCTTCACACTGCCTGTCGCTGTGTTTTTGAATTGTTAAATTTATTAACTGAGCTAACAGTAGATTTAAGATGCAAAGCTCGCTCAGTTAATACTTGTTTAATTATAAAACTTTGATTTTTTGGCCTTTCTTCCCTTCCCCAGTAGAGGATGAAATTAAAATTAATAAAAGCTTATACTGTACTCTAGCATTGAGATTGCTCATCACTTAAATTACTGTTCAACACAAGTTCCAATATTCTATTAATAATTTTGTATAACATTTGTGCCTTGGGTTTGTAAGAGTCTCAATTAACTATTCCCTTCATTTCTCATCACTTAAACGGCGTTTTTGCCGAACAGCTTTTGTATCTGGCGAGCCACTGTAATTCTATTCTTTGCTCCAAGGTTAGTTTTCATTTACCGCACAATAATAATATTATTAATTATTATCACATCCTTTCATCATGTTGCAGCAAGCAAAAACAATGATTGAGCAACGCCTAAATTAGCATTAGCATTAGCATGAACAAAGACTTTTGCTTTCAGCAATTACCGATCGTCTTGTCTAAAATTGGAATCATTAGTGCTAACGCCTAAAACTATACTACAGGTGCCTAAGCTGAACGAATAATAATCCTACTGCTACATTTTATTGTCAAGTATGATTTTACGTACGTTTGTGCACCCAGTCGTTTTGTTGTTGTAAATTTAACGGCTTCACTCCAATGCGCCGTGCTATGTTAAATTAATTACTACTTCCGTTTGCCGGTATAAACGTTAAACGTAGGACACTACCGTTTCAACGCGCGTTGCCTTTGCTTTGCGTTGTTTCTGATTGCTGTTCTTTCGTGTGCGAGATTTTGTTCTCTTCACTCTGCAGAACACGAATACTAGTAGTGAGAAATAAAAGGTCGCATCGCAGCTCAAGCAAATCTTTGATGATTACAATGACGAAGCGGGGACGACATTGCATGAAGCAAACTACAGTCGACTGTCATCAACTGTCGTCTCGTCGGTGATATGGTTCAACAATAATTACAATTACACCCATGGGTAGACGACAATACAATTTTACATATAATTCAGGAGTCAAATCAGTACAGTACGGTACAAATATTATGGGCATGGGGTGACTGGCTGGCAGCATAATTTGTATTCATGGTTTGTTTGGTTGGGAGCAGCAGACACACCATGCATTGTTCACACCTGCTACGGACGCTTGCACGGGAGTCCACAACTCTACCCGTTCTCATGCCCTATTGACTTTTCAAGAAATGTCACGCTCGGATAAATACGTTATGATACCATGTTGTTCACCACATCCGAAACTGTAACAAACTTAAGTTATATCCTTTCAGAATAGAAAACTCATCATCGTTTCAGAATATACTAGACTTACATTTTCTTAACTGGCTAATCAACTGCTAAAGAATTGATTTAAAAAATCTAAACACCATGAAGGTGCAATTCCTATCACATTTTTATACTCGATTGCACTGAATTCTGAATCCAAAGTGCACCATGTATAATCTTAACCTTATTTTCCATATTCAAAAAATCAAGTCAAATCTGAGCTGAGTGAGAGCAAAGATTGAATGTTTCACACACTGAGCCAAGGCAAGGCAGTGGATTATACATGCATTGTCACCGACGGCAAGACAGAAGAAGTATAAAAAATTAACAGACATGGATCACTGTGTATTGCAAGTCGGTGCCACCAAATTGAACACCACACTTTTTTAGGCTTAACATGTCAAGTCATTGCCTAAGGTAGAAATTTCTTGATAAATCATTGCACAATCAGCTTAGTTGAGAAGATTCACGAGATTTTCATATTTAATCGGGCAAGTCGTGCGAACTTTGATTAGATCGTTGCAATTGAATACGAAACGTTGCAAAAAAAGAGATTTTTGCAGAATATTTAATCCAATTTACCCCTAGGGTTTATTAAGAGCTTCTATCTTCTATCCTATGTATTTAATGTAGAACAAATACGGCCCGTCGGCATTCATGTTGGGCAAAAGAAGAACGACAATTAACATCATTCATGACTTCCCATCAAAATCAAATTAATGATGAATTGAATTTCCATTCTAATTAATGGACAAGACGGACAGAGGCAATGAAGCTACATGCATGTCAATCTGGCTTCTTTAAAGGAACTTGTAAAACAACAATTTTTGTCTTCAAGGCATGCATGAGCATGACGTTTAATTGATGGCCGTAACTTTAAAGATGAAAATGCAATGACACATCTGACTGATGCTTGCTACTGGAGTGAACAATTGCAATTACTTCAAAGTTGCTCATCAAGTTTCTTTAATTGTTCTTCAACTGAAACAGTTCAATTGTCTTAAGACATTTCACACATTTTTCAGTCAGAATTCAGAATGTCAGCTTTTCTTTTCGGAATGAAAGTGTACTTCCTTAGAGCTTTCTACTTTGCAAATGGCAATGATTTCAGTTCCTATTCTGACTGAATATTTATCTTTATTCTCTGCGTTTTATTTGTGATTATTGATTTGGTGGAGTATTATTTTTTTATCAAACACTCGTTCCTTATCCTGTTTCATCAAATGTTTGGAAAATCAAATATTATCCTGCAAATGCCATTCAAGATCTTATAAAAAGATACAATATTAATTTATGTCCAAAATAATCTGAACATAATGAGCGCAAGAAAATTTAGTTAAAGTTTCTAGCCATAGGCAATGGAGTAATTTAACTGCTATCGGAAGATTTAGCTGACAGA
>WJEZ01003334.1:0-11056 GCA_009869925.1 Thalassaphorura encarpata
AGGCATTGGATACAAAAGGATTAAAACGTTGTTGCGAAGTTGCGATTACTATTCTAATCACTTTGAATTACATCACTTATTTACCACATTATTTTTCAACTACAAAATTCCCGACTACCAGAGCCATAGCGTGATATTTTTATGTCCTCACCGATAGCCAATGTTCTTGCTTTACTTTGAACAATTTCATTTAGAAATTTTGGTGAATCGATGTTAATAATTAAAACTGAAAAAAACCTAATGAAATTGGTTCTTATCTTAAATATGAAAGGAAAAGAAATTTTTTAACCAATCCTATTCGCACATCTTTAGTTAATCTTGAGTTATGCGTTCCTCTTAGTGTTTTTCTACAATAAACTTCCTCCAACTGCAAAAGAGTGAATACGGAAATTGTAGATATTGAAAGATTTTTTCAAAACTTTGAAAATCCGTTTATATTTGTTGTGTCTATTGAGAAGAGTATTGATTTTGCAGAAACAACTAAACCAGTGGCAATGGCCTCTTGATATTGCTTACAACAGGATATAGAATCAACGATAAATCTAACAAGGGAACCACGCCAACTGATAATTTTTGTAAATTTTTTGGCTACGATTTTTATGTGCAATGGGGTCTAACGACACATAATCCAAAATATCTCGTGCCGGTTTTGCATCGTATGGTCAGAGTGACCCTTGACTTAGCGCGCCTCTCCTGTGTTATAGGCATGGGCGATATTCCTTTCCCTGCCTTGCCTTACCCTGCATGGCTTTCCCTTCTACCATTGCACAGCACCCCGCCTGGCCGTTACTCATTCTCCAGATTTTATCTGGTCCTGTAATATTTTCATTCTCTTGACCTTCACCCAGCCAGAAAGTACTTTACATCCATTCATTGCAAGTTGAAATGATTTTCTCGGAATTCGGTCTAATCTAGAATCATATTTTTTTCAGCCTGCTTATGCAATGTGCTCAACCTAAACATTTCAATACAGGCCACATTCCTGAAATTTCTCAATTTCAAGAGGTAGAATTGGGTTTCAGTAATAGTCAAACTACAGAGAGAGATGCATTTCAGATAAAATTGCTTCAATTAGTTACATCAGTAAAGTCATATTTACCTACGCAAGACATTTAACTCTTTAGTATTATCCTTAACATGAGAGCCCCTATTGAAATAGCGAAAAAGTTTTTAAAATTTGTTGAAGAAAAGTATAGTGAATGTGGACATGTGCAATTAGACACATCCAAGGATGAAGCAAGTGATTTTGATATTTGTAGTTCTCTTTTAACTTATTTTGAGTCATTATTGTGCTCTAGAGATGTGACACACGAAACATTAGATCATTAAACTATTGACGAGTTCTACGACTTTATTGTAGATGATTTTACATCGCAAGAAATTTCGAATTCTGAAGAAGAATTGAGTCAATTTAACGATGAACAAGAAAGATCGCAATATAAAGTAAACCAATTCACATATGAATATATTTGCGACGTTGTGGAGTTTGCAAAAATAACACTTTCAAGGCAGTGCAACATAAATTCCGGCGTGTAAAATACCCTGCTTACATAACCCGGTTTCGTAGTTACCAAACTAAACTAAACTACCGAACAGACATTGCAAAGCTAAGCTAATTACTAACTTTCTTGCACACAAGCGATAAAAATATTTTGACGGATTGTTATCCGTACGTCACACCTTAAGCATCAGTTTACTCCTACCTTGAAATTAACGAAATAGGCTGACCTACCAGTGAGGACTTTTATTTTATGCATTGCTATTGATTTGAATTATTTGTATCACTCTGTCTCACTCCTTGATCATTTTCATTCCTAAGAGCCAGAGTGAACATGTACTTTCTTATCCTGATTCTTCCTTCATGAGGTAATTTAAATTGCACACTCAAATTCCCATCTAATAAATAGATCAACGTAATAGAATTTTGATTCAAAAACGTTTAGAAAATGAGGTCTATCTTCCATATGCTTGTGCTTCTGAGCTTAAGTATATTGATAATTCTAGACATAAAGCCAGTACCTGCCCAGGGGAAAAAGTTCGCAAATAGAAAATTCGCGCACATATGCTTGGCTTCGTATCTACTTTAATAATTTCTTTGATAATCCAGCATCGCAACGTTTCTGCTCCAACACGCAAGGGGTATCAAGTTTTTGAATGTAGAGCAAATGGACAAATTTATAATATTATGACCAGCCGTTGTTTAGAACCTTGTGCAGATAACTTTACAGATATATTCCTTAGAATGTGATAATAAAAAGAAATCACAGTAAAGGCATTGGAATCACAAGAAATACCTAAAGGCACTCGTAAAACATAACGGCAACTGTATGACACTAATTTCAAGTAAGAATTAATATGCTATTAGACATTGCAACTCAGGAGCAGAGCAAAAATGGTACTGGAAGAATAACAACTTTGTATTGTGGTAATAAAGACGAAAGACTTAGAATTTCATTTCTTATTTAAAATCTTAAAATAAATTTTAATTGTGTTCATTGAAAGCAAAAAACAGTAAGCAAGTCACAAAATATATATATAAATAAATTAGCGGCAAACTATTGTTGAAATTTTGTTCTTCAAGTGATTTGTTTTAAATTTCAGCCAAAAGACACAATCCACATATTGTCATGGTCAGGTCAGTCGACTTTCATCAAAATTCTGCACAAACTTGATGAATTTTGATTGTAGCAGAGTACGGAACTTTATATTTAAATATTGGACCATATATCCAAGATCAACTCTAGATCGCGAACTTAAAATATTCAAGTCAAGTCGTAGTAATAAATTATTATTTGATGAAATTGAATAATTGGGCAGATCTTGAATATATGACAATATTTATTGAGTTTTATTTATCCATTCATTAATTCATCATTATAATTATTAGACAAAACCTTGTAATTATTGTCATTCTATTATGATTATTCCATGTGGTTATGTTTATATATTTGAAGATGTCATACAGAGTGCATGAATGATATCTTGTGTCAATGTGGATTCACTCAATGCATCCAAATCCCCTAGAGCTAATTTTGTATTAGCATTACAAACTTTAAGTTTATGATAAAATCTTGCAGAAAAATGTCTTTTAAAATGAAACCAAAAACACAAATATCTTTCCATTTCTTTTCTTTCTTTTGTGGATTCTTCAAATTGAAGAATGTAGTCACAAAATGTTTTTTCCCATTCATCAATTGAAACAATAGAAATTGGACGTGGAACAAGGGAAGGATTTGAGAAAATCAAATCAACCACATCTTGAATTAAAATATCGTGAGCAAAAACATGGAATGTTTTACCAATGTTCTCTTTTTGCATGGAAATGGCTACGATTGCTTTACTATTAAAATCTACTGATCCAGATGGAATCCTTACTTTTAGTACGTTTGGGATGGCACCAATTCTCACACAGTATTTCAACGACAAGTATAAAACATCGGCGGGATGAATCAAATTTAATTTTGAATGTGCTGTAAATTTCTCCAGGGCGATATATAATAGCTGGAAGTCCTTGATCCATTGCACGACTTACAAGTTGTTCAGCAACCCATTTACATTGTGAATAACCAGTTGGATATTCTACAGGATTGATTTGTAAATCCGTGATTTTCTTTTCATACACAATTGGTCCAAATTGATTGTAGTATCCAGGTAAATCATAATAAACTTCAATTGATGAGACATAATGCAAAGTCTTGATCGTAGTCGTTGTAGCTAGACGCAAAATTTGTTTGATTCCTTCAACATTCAATTTGCCAAGTAAATGATAGGGTTGAAGTAAATGGACAAAATCAGCTGTATGATAAATGACCCCAACGTCTGTGACTAATTTTTCATAAATGGAGCTTTCCAATCCAAAACTTTGCAAACTCATATCACCCCATAGCACATGAATTTTTTCCAGGGCTTTTTTAGACTCTTCAGACAATGAAGGTAAGAATGGGCTAATTGCACGTGATAATCTTGACTTTGCCTCTTCCGCAGATTCTCCTCTTACTAAACAATAAATTTTTGAATTTCCTCCCTGTTTTAACAATTCAACCAAAACACTTGATCCTAAAAATCCAGTTGCACCAGTTAGAAAAATATTTGGAGAAGTTGAGATTGGCAAATCTTGAGAAATTTGAAATTCTAAATCAGCTGATCGAATTTCTTCTTCAAAATCGATCATTGTTTCTTTTCCTTGGCTATTTTGAGCCTCACAAGGCCAAATAGTTTTTGCTTCATCTGATGAGGATATTTGATTGATAACTTTTGAAAGTCCATAAATCGTTGGTTCCCGGAATACAGCTTCAGGTGGAATTTTAACATTAGGAAAAATATCTTGTAAGCGACGAACAAATTTCATTATCAAAAATGAATGTCCACCCAGTGCAAAAAAGTGATCATGAAGCCCAATTTGTTGCAAAGGGATCTGGAGTACTTCTGACCAAATTGTAGCAATTTTGATTTCTTCTTCCGTCCCAGGTGCTATGAATGATGGGCTCAGCAAATGTAAATGCTTTCTTTCTTGATTCAATTTTTGAAAATCAATTTTTCCATTTGAATTGAGCGGGAAATCTGTTGAGAGCGGGAGAGTATAAATCTTTGACGGTACACTGTAATATGGAAGTCTGCTATTCAAATATTGAATCAAATCTCCAAATATTAGGCTAGATTGTGAATCAGAAGGGTTTAGTTGGCAGTAAGCAATCAATTCTTCCTCATTTTTTGCTCTTCCATTTTCAGTTAAAATTTGAACCACACTCTTTTGTATTTTTGGATAACTTGTCAGAATTCCTTCTATTTCTTTGAGTTCAATTCGATAACTTCGAAATTTGACTTGACTATCCATTCGTCCAACAATGTTAAGATCTCCATTGTAATCCCAATATCCCAAATCACCAGTGTTAAACACGCATGCGTTTGTGGAATAAGTTTTGCGCAATTTTACAAATTTGACTTTGTTCAATTCTTCTTGTTGTGACCAATACTTTCCAATTCCAGGGCCATGCACATGGATTTTGCCAATAACACCGATGGGTAGCAAATTTAAATGAGTGTCAAGGATCCAAACATTTGTATTCCAAATTGGACGACCAACGCCAGGGCTAGTTTGACTCTGACTCATTATAGTCGAGGTGACAGGAACAGTTGTTTCAGTTAGTCCATATTCGTTATGCAATTCAAAAGGAAGAGTTGATGCTGAAATGAAGGAAGAATCAAGTCGATCGCCTCCACAAGTAAGCATGCGTACTCTACTTTTTCTTGCAAGATTCATGACTGTCTCACTAGCCAACATTTTGTTAGTTAGTGCGGTTTGGAATTGAACAATTGATATTTGATGATTGGCAATCCATTCCCAAATCCCTGCCATGTCATAATGAAGTGGTTGAGGTGGAATGCACAAGGTGGCTCCAACCAACAAAGTTGACCAAATGTCAGAGAGTGATGAATCGGATGAAACGTCATTAAAACCCAAAGTCCTATCCTTTCCAGTGTATTTTTTCTCTTGAATTTGCCAAGTGCAGAAATGAATAATGTTGCTGTGCTTCAAAATAATTCCTTTTCGTTTTCCCGTAGTACCTGATGTGAAAATGCAGTAGGCATCATCATCATTGTTATACGCATGCGCATCTGCAACTCTCTTCAATTCCAATCCTTTAGCGAACCTTGTTTTTGAATCAATGTCAAAATTTCTTGAATAATTTTTAAAACCACACCTTTGAAGAATCTCGCTGGTTGAAATGAGGAGTGGATTTCCAATATCTGCTAACATTTGACTCAATTCTGAGCGGGAACTATGAATGCTAAGAACAGCAATTGTTTTTCCACTCATCAAAATGCCAAGAGTTGTCTTGATAAAAAGTGTGCTTTGTTCCATTAGGACTGCTACAAATTTATCTTGATTTGTCAATTGACCCTCATTCAAAAGAATTTGAGCAAGAGCACGTGATTCAGATGCTAGGACTGAATAACTTATTTCTTCTTCGGCTTCTTCTGACGTAAATATGGCAATCCCATTAGGTGTCTTTTCTACTTGTCTTTCAAAAAGGTCAACCAGGGTCAATTTGGACTCCAACTCTGGAACTTTTACTTTTCCTCCAGTTCCAAATTTGATCAATTTTTCTATTTCATCTGGGTCATTGATTTCAAATTCATTCAAACTTTTACCAATTGGAAATTCTAATGCATTTTCCATAGAATGTTTTCCAATTGTGCAGCATTCCTTGGATTCTTGAACGAGAATGAATGAGTGGATTATATTTTACATACCCCGTAAAATTAGCTTGGACGTGGAGGATAATTTCTTGTGATAATTTTGAATTATCCAATTCCAAATAATTTGTTGCATCTTGGGAATTATTCGGAGTCATAATCAAGGTGACAGGGAAAAACAAATGTTGATCTATCCTTTGTCCATTTTTTGCTTCCAAATCTTTAAGAATTAGTTGGATTGGATAATCTTGATGAGTTGAAATATTTTTAATATTTTCTTTGACTTGATTCACCAATCCGATAAAATCAGCAGTTGTGTTCAAATTTATTCTGAGCGGCAGAACGTTTGAGAAATGTCCAATCATATTTCTAAATTTTGGTGGCAAACTACTTCGACCATGTTTACCAATCAAAATCCCAAAGTCCGTTTGTCCAGACGAAAGACGACCAAGTAGAATGCTTAATCCAGATGTTAAAATGACAAATGAACTTAGTCCATTTGCCTTTGCAAATGATTGGATGGATTGGCTCAAGGGGCGTGGCCAATGAAATTCAATCCTTTCTGCATCCAATCCTACACTTGGGATTCTTGGTCCATCTTTTCCAAGATTTAATGGGGTTATTCCATCTAGATAATTTTTCCAAAAACTACATGAGTCTCCCCAAACATTTTTCTCTACAAGTTGAGTTCTTTGCCAGATGACAAAATCTGTAAATGTGTAGTCCAGTGGAGGGAAACGTTGGCAAATTTCTTGTTTGCTAAATCCATTAGCAAAATCTTGAATAATCATTTTCCCTTCTTTTTCAATGACTTGTGTTCCAATTCCATCCAAAACCAAATGATGAGCAACACCTTGGAGCAACAAAGCTTCTGATGATTTGATTATATAAAATTTACATAAAGGTCCTTTGTCCAATTCAAATGGAATCAGTAAATTAGATTTTAAAACCAAATTGAGCTCATTGTCGACCAGACTCGGATTTATTATTGGGATTTCAATTTTTGAATAATCTTGAACAATTTGAAATGGTTGACCATTCCCAACTTCTGCTTCGTTTTCGCCTGTGTGAATTGTGAGCCGAAGTGGTTGATGACGTTCAAATAAAAAATTGATTCCATTTTGAATCGCTTCTGTATCCAAATTTAGTGGAAAACTTATAATGGAAGAAAAATTAAAAATCAGGGGTGAAACAGATTGTTGGAGTTGTAGCCAAAGTTGCTCTTGTGAAAATGAAAGGGGAAATTTTTTCTTTGTCTCCTTCATTATATTTAGAAAATTTGCAAACCACTTGCAAAGTGACACAGACAACAAAACTCAATGTGTGAATTGTAAATGATTTTCTTAATGCTAATTTTAACTTGTTTTATAGTCGCTACTGCTATTTTTCAGCTTGCAATTATTTGACAAAGATATTTTCATTTGCTTCACTTCAATCAAAGTATAGAAACTTGATTTACTACTCATTACCTGTTTTTATTTTTATACTGATCGACTGGTCGGTCAACTCTATAGTAAAGGAAAAAAGTCCTAATTACCCATGTCATTTACCAAATCAAATGATATTGAGAAAATAAATGTTGTAACCTAGTTTGAGTATATATACTGGTTAAACTTGTTCACTTGCTTCCGCCAACCAGAATGCTAGTAGCAAGCAAGAAATTGTCGTGATCCCAAATTAAGTTCAATTAGAATTGATTGTTTGAGCGTAGAATAATTTATATCGCGTAAATCAATGTCAAGTTTCGTTTTTTTGTCTTTGGGATTCCTTCTTTGTAAGTTTAAACATTTTCCTGGTCTGAGACAAAGACAAACAAGTTCAGGAACTTGATTGGTGTTCAATATAGTTATAATGAGAATGAGACATGCTTTGGCTATGGTCTGGTCATTGAGAAGGACACCAGGAAGTTCGAGACAGGCTTGGCTTGAGATTGACAACTAATCTTATAACATAAAATTCAAGCTTTGTTGATCTGTGTGTGTGTCTGCCTGCCTGTCACAGCTACTCCTCCGATACTTCTGGACTGGTTTAAATAAATGATAGCTCAAAATTTTTAGAATATTCCAGGGATGCTATCTAATATAACAAACCGATTCAATATACCCTTGGCGGGTAAATTCGGTTTTTTGTATATAAAACGTGAACAAATGTTCCGATTTTGAGACTGTAATGTCAGGAAGTATCCTAATTTATACTACGCTGGAGCAGGATACGAGTTTGACCCTTGACCTCTGCCCGGACAGGTAAATTTGGGTTTTCACATGCAGAATTTGAATAATTGTTCCGATTTAGATACTTTCATGTTAAATTATATCTATACATACGCTAAGCCATTTTAGCTTAATGTAATATGATGTTTGACCTATGACCTCTACTTGAGGAGGACTAGTAGTAGGGGCTTTGGAGCCTAGTAGATAAGAATAAATTAGACGCTTAGTAACGTCTTACAGGAAGCATGAATATCCAATTTATATTGTGTATTTCATTGAGCAGAATTGCACGTTTAATATTTGTTTAATATTTTTATTAAATCAAGAATTAATTTTGTAATTGAATGAGTTCTTGTTCCATTTCATTTAATAAATCTTGTAAAGTTTGTTGTGTTGGAAAAATAGATTTTTCTCCATTGGCCACAATCCTAATTCCTCCATTGTAAGATAAAATGCATAGAAGCAATGCTAAAATGAAACAAACATGCAAAATATGGATTCAAAATTAAAAGTAATTAATAAAAGTAAGTAATAAAATTCTTTTCCTTGCCTGATATTCCATTCCAATAAACATTAAAATCCAAATCCAATATTGAATCTCCACCATTTAGTTTAATTTCATGTTTTGGGCCTGGGAATGAAGTGATTTGGATTGGTTCCATTTGATCCATTGGAGGAATTAACCAATTCCATGGAAAACATCCAAAAATATGTTGAAATGTGAATTCAAGATAAGAAAATGCTTCATTTGTATTTTTAGCCAAATCAAGTTGACATTCATTTAAACGTTCTTTGGAATTTTCTAGGCCAATTGGAAGTCTAATTTTTCTCATCATGCTAATTAAAAGTGAATTTGTAGTTGATAAGTTTAATACAAAGACAGATATATTACAGGGATTTTAACTTACAAATGATTTTTCAACCCTTTTGGCCGATTTGTTTGAGACGATGCTGAAATTGGTATTAAAATATCTAATGAATCTGGAATTGATCCTTGAGGATGAGGATGACTCCATTTTTTGAGGGTATTTCTTACCCCGCCTGTTACAAGTGCAAATAATACAGCTGAAAAATGCACATTTTTTTCGATACTAATTTTTTTGAGTTGATCATATGAGATGAGATTGGATTTTGCGGCCATTCTTTCCATTGTTGCATCCTTCCATTTTAAACTCCACTCACAGCTATTATTATTTGGATTTTGAGTTAAAGACTCAAATACTTTATCTGCTATATCCAGTGGGATTAAAATCATCATAGTAAGAATCTTCCAAAACTTTTTAACATATGAGCCCCTCGTGTTATTTTCAACTTTTACCTCATAATTGTCAAAATTTTGTGTGCATTGCATAAGCACGTTAAAAATTCCAAATCCATCGGCTAGTGCATGATGATTTTTGAATAGGAGGAACCAATGAGGCTCAGCATCGCCATTTAGCTCTTCTATTTCCAAGCAAATCATTTGCCATGGGGAAGATTCTGCATTGAATTCTTGTTTTAAAAATTCCATTTCATAGCTAGAAAGCTCATGGCTACTTTGGATTGTATTAGTCAGGACATAATTTTCAAATCTAAAGTCCTTTATTGGCTTCCAAAACCAAAATCCATACCATTGGGTTAAATTCATTTGAAACTCAGGATATAAAAATTTTCCTTCGTCTTTTCCTTTCCTTTGTAAAAATACTTGGCGGATTTTTTCAGTTATTGCAGAAAAGTTTAATTTTCCTTTGATTTTTGCAGTGAACATGAAATTTCCAGGTGAACTCGATGAGCCAAATACATTTGCCTTCCAAATTGCACTTGTTGGATAAAGGATTTTGTCCAAGTCTGAACGACAGAAGGGTTGAAGGATTATTACAAGTTTTCTGTAGAATAAAACTGGCAGGATTGGAAAAATTAGTAATAATAGACCACAAATTATTAATATTGGAATAAACAAAATTTTGAAAATGATTTCACCAAACTTTAAGATTAAATTTGCCATAGTGTAGTAAAGTCTAGTAAAAAAGTTAAGCTGGAGTAAATCACACCAAAATTATTATTACTCCTTGTAGCTTGTATGAATGTTAGTGAATGACTGATGTTTGTGTATTTTTTTGCTTGATTTGCTCTTGAAAAACCTGTTAGACTTGATAAAACATAATGCTCTTGCATTGGTCATGCATTGCTATGCTTTGAATAAATCTCTAAATAAAGTCTTACGATACGGTAGGAATAAAATTGTTCAAATTCTCATATTACCCCAATGGGTTGACATTTTTGTATTTCTCTGTCTACACGACAGAGGAACTTCGCATGTATCGGAAAGTAAATAAGTGACAAAATTAATTTGATATAGAGTAGTAGAGCTTAGAAAAGTCTTCCACTTTTAATAGCAATAAGAACACTCACAATATTTCCAATGATTCCAGACACATATGTCAACAATGTGTTTCGTTTAATTCCGTAGATTCCACTTGCAGATATTTGCAAAACATGAGATGCTTTGATTATTCTAAGGTTGAGTTTGTTGAATACCAGCGCATGCGCGGAAACCTCAGTTTCTGTCAAGGATTTCCACTCTCTTAGCAATTCCTCTGATGCAGTATTTAGTTCTGCCATTGCCCATAGAAATCCTTTTATTCTTAGGATGCAAGGCATGACCTGAA
>WJEZ01003336.1:0-11050 GCA_009869925.1 Thalassaphorura encarpata
GAGGTGGGGGTGGAGGGGATAGTGGAGTTGGTGGAGATGAATTATATTCTGAAGTAGAATGTGATTTGGATTTTGATGAATTTGATGATATTTTGGATGAAGAAGAGGACTATGTTCATTGTGACATTGTTAGTAGCAGCACAAGTAGTGGAGCAAATAGCATTACTTTGTACTCTGGGACTGGGAGTGACAGTGAGAGCAGTAGCGTGACTGCAGGTGGTGGTGGACGAAGAAAAAGACATTTTAGTGGTGACCCTGACGGATACGGGGATCCTGAGAGTGCTGGGTCTGCAGCTACAACTCCTTCTGACCCTAATAATGTAATCCTTGAGGAGGATAGTGTGGAATTTCTTGCTCTTGAGAATCCAAACGCACTTCCCTGCTTGTATTGTCAAGGTTCGTTAGTCAAATCATGTTTTGAGGTTTAATGCCGAATAAATAAATTAAGAAAAGCCGAATTAAATAATTCGTTCGTTAAGGTTTTTGACAGTTTGAAGGAGGATTTTAAAGGTGTGTAGTCAAGACTGGTTGCTAAGAATTTCTACCTTTATTAAAAATCGAAATAGAATTCTAATATTATTTTTATCCTTCCTTTACAATTGTCGCTTGCGGCCTGCCAATGACCATTTCAAGGTTGACCACCGCTTTTTATAGCAATGAGTTGAAAATGATTGGTTTATGATTTACCAACTTCCGTGCAAACATTGCTGGAAGCTTGCTGTTCCTAGAAATATAAAATTGTACATAATTTTCCGGATATCTCCTTTGAGCTGAGCTGTTGGGTTTAAATTAGCATTTAGATTTCTCACATGCATGTAGATTACTTTATGAATAAAAACACATCCAAGTAGAAGTTTAATCATTAGGACTTTTCAAATGGTTTTCCAATAAGTTCACTCAGGAATGAATCCTAATTTGACTGGTGTACGTATGTCAAACTGAAAAGAGTCTTGCTGATGTGCCTTTCATGGCCAATCGTTAGAATCTTCAGGAGGCCGAATGGTAATCATATATCCTTCAGAAAATATCAGGTGATGATAAGAGAACCTTGACCATTCCGAGAATTAGCTTGAATGTTTGAGATCCAACAAATCTAAATATCGGACGGTTGGTCGATTCAACGAGCTTATATCAACAAATATTCTGTTCCCGAAATCTCAAAACTAGTTTGGAGAAGGTCGACTGTAAGTAGCTCGTTTCCACTTTTATTATCAGCTATAAAAATACTATTACGATGTTACGGATGAGTTATGTATTTCTAGTGATGGAAAGATGAAAGAAATAAAGTAGGTTCAAGGATTTCGGTTTGATTGAGCGTATTTCTAAATCCATGGAAAATTGGCTTGACCTCAATTAAGTTATTCTAACACCCTAAGCCGGGCTTTAGTATTTGGATGTAATGCCTTTGCAATTTACTCTATCCTGGAGTTTGGCATATTCAATTATTCTGGGGATTATTTAGGAAGGTTAAAGTAAATTAAATTTTCGCTCAAGCAAAGGCTGAGTTATAAAATGTGATCACTCTGGATTATTTACAATTCAAACACCCATTCATTTTCTGCTTCTTCAACTTATTCGCCTATAATCATTTTCATCTGGGGCGTGTATTCAAACCCACATAAGCACTTGCGAGCGACCGAACCCACAGGACTCACGCTCAGCAGTGTAAAATGCAACCGACAAATCTGTCTGGGCTTTTGCTCTTTACTAGTAGTTTGAATCTAAAGAAATTCTACCTTGAGAAGAAGATTAGACCTGTTAAAATTCACGGACAGGAAAAGTAGTTTAAATAATAGATGATTCCCCTGCTCCAAATTCTAAATCATTCATCCTCTCAACGCCTTTTGAATTAGCACAGCAAATCACATTATGCACTCAGCTTAGTACAAGAGATGTTAGTTTACATGGGCATTAGCCCAAACGTTCCAAGTTTTTTTATATAAAAAAGTATGAGGAACGACAACATGGAGAAGGAAATGCGACGGGCATGGCAGGGTGAAGAAGCCCTGGATGCTGCAAGACAGTCAACACACGAATTGGATTTTATAGAGTGTGACTTGTTACGAAAAAATTCAAATCCATTTCATAGTGCACAGTGACTGACTGCACTTGCAGCAGTAATATTGTATGATGCAACGAAGGAATTCCAAAATCCAAGTCATGGATGATATCTCAAATACAGGAAAAGTTATTCTTGTAAATTTTATTTTGAATCGGATAAAATGTGGGAAGCAATAACAGACAAGAGTTTCCTTTTAATCAAATTTGGTGACCATCCAACTTGGATTCTAGAATTTTCACAAGGGATGGTTAGAGATTTTTTACTCTTTGTCTGGGTTTAAAAATCATCCTCACACTTTCGTGGACTTTCTTGATCCAAAATTGCATATGGGTCCACTTTAGAAATAGAGCAAATTATAAACTCAATTAAAGTCATTATAAAAAAGCACTAATTATTTCATTCGGGTAATAAAGATTATACGAAAGGATTGACTGGAGCACTTGTTGGCACAATTTTGGTGAATTATCCAAGTGCTACTAGTTTAGCTGAGATGTTTTGGAAGGACGTCAGAAATTCCTGAAGTAAGTGTACGCAAAATACAAGTAGGAAGGAGATTAGGTAGTAAGTAAGGTACGAATGATGAGATAATATGAATGAGGTTGATGGTAAGAGTAAAGACAAAAATGCGTGGGTAGAAAGATTTATTTATGAAGGAAATCCTTCCTTGCGAATGATCTAATATGAATAAGACGAAGTGGAGTGAAAATACTGGGTGAGTGACGAGAAAACAAAACACCTTCATTCACACGTTGATTCTATTTTTATTTTTTACGAATGTTTTGATTTTTTAATCCCTCCAAGGCAAGGCAAGTGTTGAAGGACGACGTCACGAACTTTACGTCCTCTATGTTTTTGTTGAGTTTAGAGGCTGAGGCTGGTTCGTGACGAATGTCCAATTTGATGAGGAGTTAAATAGAATAGTTTTGTTAACCTAATTTTGTCAAGATGACCTAGCTTGAGTCGAGTTGAATTTTGTCACGTACGAAATGTCAACGTCAACGTTCATACTGACATTTTTTTCTATTTTCAGGTGGGAAGGATCATAAAGATACAATTTGGCCGATTCAATTGGATTTAGATTTACTGGAAACACTTTTCCAGTTGTGTCCAGAGTTTTTTGAGGATTTTGACGAGGTGGAGATGGATCCAACGGACCACAGCTCTTCTCCCAGTAGTTCAGCTTTAGATGACCCATCAACTTCTTCCTCTTCCGTAGACGCACAATTAGATATCTCAAAACTCAACAAATACACCGACGACTTTCACCGGACCAGACGCTTCTCCGCCACATGTTATAGTGGATGATTCTCCACTTCAACAAAGCATGGATCGAAATAAAGAATGTAAGTTTACATTTAACAAACGAGTCAAATATTTTGTAACATTGTGTGTTTGATGATTTTTCTGATAATTGATTGTTTTTATTTTATAGCCCTGAAAGTGAAACTCCTTCTTCGAAGACCCATGAATCAATTGGTGGAACAAGGAATTCTACCACGTAAGTTCAACCTATTTTTTAATAGCTCCTTGGAATCCAATATGCGTAAACAGCAAAACATTGGAATTGGAATGAAGGTGGATGAGAATAGCTGATTATGCGATATGCGATGTGGCATTTACGATCCGCCCCCGCTCCTTTAAATACCGTCTCGCCAAGCCTCACTCATAATAAACAAATCAGAAATGAAGATGAGTCAGGGTTTTAAAATAAATTGGCTCCTTCATTTGTGCAACGTGGAGACCCTGAATCCTGACCTATCTAATACACATACTACGCTGCGCTGCGCTGAGGACTTGTAGATTTCAATTCCAAATTAAAGTAGAATCACCTCTTACACCTGGCGTCCATGAGTGCTGCTGCTAAGTGTAGCCTCAACTTGTCTATATATTTTTTACTTGTTTCTTTAAATTAATGGGAAAGCGTGGGTAGAAAAGTTGAGTACACCCGGCCAGGCCAACCTTTCCCTTACCGGCTCGTCCTTGAGACAAGTTCACCATTTGACAATTTAATTGCTTTAGGTCGGTTGGTTCGACGAGTGAAGTCGTGAGCTCATAAATTACTACTTTTCATTTTTATTTCAATCATTTTGCGAGGTTTTAAGAGGGCGTTGAAAGAAAGCAGGACAGGATCGAGCAAATGTTTTCTTTAGTCTAGACGCTTGAGATAATTGTTAAAAAGTAAAAATCCTGCTAGTCTAATTCTTGCGCATGGAAATTTTTTAGCAATGGCTTCTATAAATTTTGAAATTTTCTGAATGCTCATGCATATGTTCGAGTCTATTGGCTAGAAAGATGAAAGTAATAAATGGGTAGGGATGGATTGGCCTGAAGATGTGAACCGATTATCTCATTTCTCCAAATTAACTGTGAAATTCGTATGACAGATTTATTGCAATGGAGTGCGTGATTCCCAAAGTCAGTGTGGGTAGATGATGTGTGCTTGAATCTGATCTTGGTCGTAACACTTCCTGAGCCAAGGAGCTCAATTTAGAAAATTTTAATTTCATGGTGAATGTTGAATGTTGAATCTTGGTTTTGATGTGTGTTTCAGCTCCAAAGACTCCGGCAGCATTTGCGGGTCAAAGAGTTCGACTAGAGCGTGCCAGAATGGGTGATTTATTAAAGGCAAAAATTCAACAACGACCCGCGAGACAAGAATTGATTCGTCAACACATTCTAGAAGGTTTGTGCAAAATTTGCTTTTAATTCATTTACTACATCTGTGGAGTTTTCAAACTTGTGTGCAAATCCAGTACTACCAGTATCTACAGTACTTAAGCTGCTGTATATGTCTAATTAAATATTTGTCCAACGAAATATCAGTCTAGCATGTAAATTATTTTTATTTATATGAATTAGTCATAGATCAAAAATTTTAATCGTAATTCCTATTTCATTCTCATTACTTTAATCCCAGGCTATGCATTGCAGAGCAGACACTTAAACTAAAGTCAATGCTTGAATTTATATCGTAGAATCATGCATAAATTTCTCATCCAAGGTTCTTAACACTTATTGCTATTTTGTCTACCGTTTCTTGAGTACAAAATGCATTCCTTCGTCATGTATACAGATCAACAGTAAACGACTTCTTTATTTTGGCCTGTATTTTTAGTTTCTAGCAACCTCAGACCCAAGTCTAGCCGATTTTGCCTTGAGAGAAAGAATCTGTGAAGAGAAGAGTGTCAGACATTCAAACTTGGTTGGTACTAGAGATGTATTGTACTGGGCTTGAACTACTTGTGCATGCTTGCACTTCTGGCAACGAAAAGGTTTTTACTAATTGTAGTACTAAATCAGTCATTTTCAGAGCCAGACTTGCATTTGTAGAGAATGTCACATGCAGACTCATTTGTAGACCTATGACAGGGTCCCTTGATTTTTAAATAAAGAAATTAAGCAACTTAGCTTTATGCATTCAACAATTCTACCAAAATTAACGCACCTAGTTAATTTTGTAAATTGGACTCTTGGGAGCTCTTAAATTTCTTACGTTACAGTTAACACTTGAACAGATGCAAGTTGAGTTGAGGATAACATACAAATTGTGCTTTTAGCGGCTTTGTTCACTTAAAGAGTCAAGCACCCCTTCTTGCATGCATGACACATGGAATTTCTGCCCTGAAAATTGTAAATGTAGTGGATCATTGCAAGGTGCCATCAAAGAAGCAGAAGATTTTGCATGCATTTCATTATATAATTTTTCACTTTTTGTATACTGCGAATATGAAAGCATAACTAAAGGCAGCACGAATGATTTCCGGCAGATTTTGTAACCCTGAAACGGTTTTAAAATTTAATAGTAACTATTGTGCAAAGTGATAGTATTAATCCTAATTCGTGTGACGACGTCATTTATTCGAGAGACAATAAATTGTGTACATTTTTTAGCAAGAATTGCACGAAAAGGCAAATTGTTTGTCGAAAAATTACTCTTACTTTGAGATTACTTTGAAATGCTAGCGAATAGTCAAGTATCGTATTGTGCGGTTAGTTTTTTAATCAAAATTAAAGAGCGGATCACTCTACTTTGATTTTTGAAGTAGAAAATCCAATTCATGTTAAAACCTACTAAGCCAAGCTTTATGTTATTAATTAAACATTTGATGATTTTTTCCCCTTTTCCTTTGCAGATAGCAACGCTCGAGTAGCCCCGTCTTTGGCTGAGAAGCAGCGGATGTTGAAGAGAGCGAGGTTGGCTGACTCTCTCAATGATCATCTCATTCATCGACCTGGTATTCACTTCTTTTAACTTTTTTTAAATTTGGAATTTCTATATTCTGTAATTTGTATTTCCAGGACCTCTTGAGTTGGTTCAAAAGAACATTCTTCATGCTCCGGACGCTATAATTGAGCAGGCCATCAAAGGTAAAGAAAATACGAATCGTTCATTTCTAAATCTAGCTCTTCTCAAGTTCTTTTTTTTTCTGACGCAACTATCCTTTGAATTATTTACGACTATACGTACAAACCATGAAATTTCCGGCAGCCCTCAAGACTTTAAGTCTTGACTCAAGTGAGTTTGGTAATAGCCCATTCGGTGGAATTCATTATTTCCCCCTGCCTGTTTTAGAAGAAACGGAAAGTCGAGATGTCACCGACAGGACAGTAAAATTAAAGTAGTCCGGAAACCATTTTATTGGTTCGGGATTCGATTGAAGTCGGTTTACGATTAAGACATGGAACAATAGAATTCTTTAGTTCTGACTCATGAGTTCGTACGCTAGTGTTTTTAGAGCTACCCTGAATAAAAATTCATGGAACACTTCTTACGTATTTTGTACAGGGTTAACTTGCTTAGTGTTTTATTTGGTTGAGCCTCCTAATTAAAAATATTGATGGCCTAATGATTTTTCTTGTTAAAAAGTTTCGCTCAGGTGCTATCATAATTCCCTTGTGTCTAGCCACATTCATAATTGGCAACGTGAGAATCTTGCCAGGAAATCTTGTAAAGAGGAGTAGCAGAAAGGGTTTAAGCGGAGATTTGCTTTGAGTTTGAGTTTAAGAGATATTCATCCGACATGACCCATATGAAAAGGTTGAGCTGAGCTTTGGCTGTAAAGGAACTCTTGATCATTAATCCAAAGATTAAAATTCCATGTGCATAGGACCGCATTCCCATGTTTTGGGTGAAAACATTAAAAATTATGAGTAAATTTTACCAAATGACAACATGACAGCGGGAGGAACCTGTCTGTCAACTTCTGTCCGGTCTTTTCAGTATGGTGATAATGGGATGGACATGGCATAATTCATTTCAGTCAGCCCTTAAACAGTTGTACAGATAAACTTTGAGCTTTAAGAAGCAGACTGATAGATCAGTGCAAATGCATGAAAAATAATAATCCTTTTGCTATTACGAACTTATTGCTTGGGTGAGAATCGTAGTTTCGGTTGGAATATGTCCCACTTTCAGTTTTTTCGCATGTAGAGTGAATTTACGGGATTTTATGGAAGATTTCTCTGTCAAAACTGACTCGTGGAGGAGCAAAAAATTGTCCTTCTTTCCGTGATCGGAAACTACCGGTTTTATTTAATTTTGTGCGAAGGATGGGGCACATGGAGTAAATGACATGGTTGGCCGATATTCCTATCGTAACTCCTTCAGAGAATTTATGTAAGTTGCAGTGAACCATGGGGAACATTTGAGTTAGTTCTTTTTTTCTTCTCAAGCACCCATTCCTTGTAAGAAATAACAATCCGAAATCCCAATTCCACTTTCCACCATGAGAATAAGGAAAGCAGAAGGTTGCCAAAAATGAGCAGGCAGGAAATATTGGAGAGAAGAGGACAGATAAAGATGGCATGTTTAGCCCATTTGGCTCAACCCACCGATCAGTTATTTATCAAAATCTTGTAGTTTGACACATGAAATGAACCCCTTGAGACTGAGACTTTGACACTGCTGGGTAAAGATTACTAACTGCACTTCTGTATCTATCTGTACATGACATTTTTCTAGTCTACCCCGGTAGCTCTAGCTATTTTTTAGGTTGACTCACGCATTCCTGATTTTTTGCAGTTGTAGCTTTAGCTTTAGACGATAAATGATGAGAGCTTCCAATTGAAATTGTCCAGACTTTAATAGAATATTTAGAAACTATTTTGATTACCGGAAGTCGTGATGCTAAATTCTAGTAAAAATTGAAAGGTTCGTTTAGTACATGATTAGCCCATGCAACTAGTTGAATGCCAAAGTCGAAACCTCAAAACAGGTGAACATTTTTATCAAGAGCAGAATGGATTGAGATTCTTTAAGAAATTAACCGGGAAGAGAGCCTAAGATTCGGGCTAGGCAATGTAAGGCGTTTTATTTAGCAGTTGGGTTGTTATGATATGAACAAATCACTTCAGTTGTCTTCGCTTGACTAGTCACACTGCCAAAATTTTGTCGCTATTTTTGACTGGAATCCTGGGATGGATTAAAGTTTCTGACTTGAGTCGTGCAAGCCCATTAATCCTTTCTCACTCCCTTTCAATTTATTCTATTTCTTCATTCCAGAGGGAGTTGTGCCCTTCAAGGCAACGTCAGAAGGTCACGTCTCAGGTCCTCAACTTCCAAATGGCTATGATAATAGTGAAGATGATTCCAGTTCGGACATGTCCTCCCCGGCTGAAACGCCAGACCAATCCCAAGCATCTGCTTCTGTCCAATCCATGTCATCCCCTTCACCATCAACCCCAGCCCCAATTCCAATTGCTGCTCCAAGTCCAAAACCAGCCACATTATCCACAGCCATGTCCACTTCCCCTGTGTCTTCCTCCTCTATTACAGGGTCCCCTGTCACAGCTTCGGCTGTGGTTACCCCTCCTCAGCCCATTCAATTGGTCACACCCACGCAGCAGATTCAAAACCAAATTTTATCCAGGATTGTTCAGGCTGCAGTCACTTCTACTACGACGCCTCCAATCACAAGTGCTCAGCTGACTCTGAATAAATTGTCACAACTTGATCCTCAACAGTTGAATGCACTTATGAATAGTATGGCTGCACAACAGCAAGGAAATGCTGTTGGAGGTCCCGGTGGTAGGGCATTTGTGACTTCACAAGGAATTACATTTACTCCACAATTCCAACAGCAGCAACAGCAACAACATGCGTCCACTTCTAAAAGTCGCAGTAGTAAAAAGAGTAGTAAGGCCAAATCCCAACCGAAAGCAAGACAAATTAAATTTCACGAGTACAAAGGTCCCCCATCGGCTCAGAAGGGACAACCTCCCGTTTCCACACCTCAATCAGAGAGTTCATATGAACTCTTACTCCAGCAACAACAATTGTTCCTTCAGTGGCAGCTTGAATGGCAACATAAGGTAAGCCGTAATGCAGAAATACTATTTGAAATTATGCTAATTTTATTTCATTTTATTTTTATAGTATCCACAAATCATTCTCCCAGTTGTGTCCAAACTACCTTCGCCGACGGAAGCAACTGGAAAGTTAGCATCAGCCATTTCTGCTGCTGCTGCTGTTTCCATGCATTCAATGCAATGCTCAAGTCCACCCATGGCCACTGTAACTAATCCCACCGTTCTTTCCCCATCGACAATTTCTGCCGTTTCAAATATAGGAGCTACGATTCCATCAACACAACAACAGTATGGACATCAAGCAATTGCGCCAGCCCCACCACCTGCACCTGCATCCAGAGTTTCTGCTGCTGCTCAAACTTTTGTTTTTGAAAAATCTCCTCCAACTCCTATTGCACCAAATACGTCGTCCATTCCGTTTAGCGTTATGGTCACTTCCAGCTCTTCAATGACTCCAGGGACTCTTGAGCTTAGACCAACACCACATCACAATTACCAGTTCAAATGCACAGCAAGTCACTCCTATGACTGGAGTCGTGGAATCCACACCTATGAAAGCTGAAGTGACAAAAGTCACGAGTCCCAGCAGCACTATCACTACTACAACCACAAATTCTACGATTACACCAATCGTAATTAAAATTGGGGCTGGAACACCTAATTTGAATATGGCCAAATTGAATGACTGGAAAGTGAGTGATTTGAAAGCTGAGCTGAAGAAGCGGAATTTACCAGTATCCGGAGCAAAACCCCAGCTAAATTGAAAGATTAAAATCCTCAGACTTAAGTTTACAAGATGAGTCAATCAGCACAACGACGGGTGGAAACGCATCGAAAACTAATGCCAATGCCAATACAAACAACACGACGACGACTAGACTCCCACCAATCGCAACGATCAAGAATGAAGTGCAAATTGTTGAAAGTTCCTCAATGGATGAAATGATGGATGTGAATGAGCCTCACACACCTTCACAACAACCAAAAACTGAAAATACAGCCGACACAAATAAAAATGGAGAGAAACAGGGGAATAGCAATACGACGAGTGCGAGTGCATCGAAGACTGCACTGAATGCTGCCATGATAGCTTTGTTGGGTAAAAATACGATCAAGCATAATAACGGAGGTGTAATTCCAATTCAAGTCTTCAGTGCATTATCCAAAAACAATACGAAAAATGCCAAAGAGGCTGGGACTGGAAATAAGACTACAAATTCAAATTCTTCCACCGAATCAGACAATAATGGAATTCCCAATAATGTTGTCGTGGATGAGAGTTTGATCAGGGAACAACAAAAGCAGATTGAACAATTGCAAGAAGCTCTCAAGAATTCTCAGCAACAGTTACAGCAAATGAAATTATCACAACAGGTAAAATAATATTTAAAATATTGCTTTGTTGTCAATTAGCGTTAACCCTTGTGTGTGTTTTTTTCAAAGGGTGGTGGCCAGAAACATCGTCTTGCACTTCAGCAGCATTTGCAACACAAAATGCAACAGCAGGCCCTCCAAGCTCAACTCCAGAAATTGATTCAGTTGCATTCCTTGCAACAACAGCAACAACAACAACAGAACCAGGAAAAACCCCAACCTGGGAATAATGTTCAAGTTGGAAAGATTACCATCCCACAGAAAATCCAACCACAAAAGATTCAGATCTCTCCTCAACAACAACCA
>WJEZ01003337.1:0-11048 GCA_009869925.1 Thalassaphorura encarpata
TACTACTTGACTCGTCCTCATTCACATAGAGCAACGACTCTCTCCACCTTAACCAAATGTAATGTAAACTTGCCGGCGTGTGAAAAATGGGTACATTGGCAAAATAACATCTCTGAGAGGGTTCCTCTAGAAAATTGCTCTGCCTCTTTCTAGCACATTCTCTCAAAAAATTGTATCTTAATCTAAGTCTATATCTATGCATGCGTAGTGAATATTTTTTCAGCATCTCATGGAAACTTTTCAGATAAACATTTGGAGGAGTATGATGTACGACTTAGTTCCATATGCAGATTTAGTATGTTGGTTTTATTAGTCATTCATTCATCTTGAGTCAGAGTCAGATTCACCAATTGATTCTTGCCAAATTCGTCCGTCGTTTTTTGTTGCCAACATGTATTGTTTACTTGAGTATGTTAAGATGGGGTGTGGGCGTAGAAGAATGAATCACGAATTAGTGCACACCCAACACTGAATGAATACTCTTCTTGTTGACGTGAGCTGGGTTGAGGCTGATTATCGCGTTCAATGAACAATACAAATTAAACTTGAGCTGAACGAGCGTACGCACTCATGCAAAAATTATGAAGCACCAAGTGCAAGTACAAGTATAGCAGCACAGCATAGTGAGCCAGCCGGTTTAGTTCAATGTATGGAGTAACAAAGGGAATCAAAGTTTCAGATTTGTTATGCATTTGAATAAGTTAATAATTGTAATTTATGTAGAAAAGTGTGTCAGGTTGCTTGGCGGCAGCTGGTAATTCTAGTTTAAATTGATGGTAAATTGCCCGTGGAATAAAAGGAAGAATTACCAGATAATTGAGTGTAAGTTTGTAAGTTTAAACTGGTTGCAATTAATTCAATTCAACTTGGAAAACAAGTCAATAATAAAAAATTTAGATTCATGTCATATCTTTTGGACAATATTCCGAATCCGAGATTAAAATTCACGTTTGAGTTCAAAAATTAAAATTCTCATTGAAATTACAGATGCAACGCAAACTTTACATCCATACATTTAAGACCTAACGCTAATTCGGCCACATTTCATTTCTCAATTATTACACCCTTATTTTATATCAACAGAAGACATATGTCTGTCCTCTCATTTCTATTTCTGACACTTGTGGCCATATTTACATTTCATGTGCATGTTTTTCTAACTTTCTTTACTAATTAACAGATCATAAAGTTTCTACACATGTGGCAGAATGGGCTTGTTGTATGTATTGCGTATTCATTCTCACATACTTTCTAGGTTTTTAGCTAGTAGTGGAAGTTAACTAAATACCTAAATAATACTACTCTATGAATACATAGTTAAAGTTAATTTTCAAATTAACATTTTTTTGACTCACTGAAATTAATTTGGAGTGGTCTTTATTTTATAAAACAATACTTAAAACTTATTTTATTCCGATGAAGCTTTAATAATACGTATAAGCTTTAAGGTGTCGCTGATACAGCACACTTAAACGGGGTTACAAAAATACATAAATTGCTTTCAGTTTTGTGACACATTTGGGGTTCAGTTACTTTAAAACGAAACCGAAGAATTTACGGGATTTATGCTCATTCGGGCAACGTGCTAACCCACTTTCTGAAAGCCGAGCCTACTACACCCAATAGAACGACCGCCGCACCAACCAAACTGAAATAATAATAAATTAAAATATGCTCTACAAATAAATCCGTGCACATACTACTACCTGTAAATATCTGGCTGCGTTCCAATAAACAGGTACTGCCAAACGAATGCAAAAATTACATTCGATGTACGAATAAGTGAAACTGGGCCTGCCTCCTCTCTCTTTAACGCACACGTTAAACTGTACATGACAAATAAAACAATTAGGCATAGAATTATATATTAGTTAATTAAAATTTCCACACCTGATTTGGGCTCCAAATGTTAGTAAGGCGACTGCCATAGTTAATAAAATATGATCAATTCCTTGAGGAACTTGTAGAACTCCAATGACTAAACATGAGACAAGACTTTGCAGAGTACCCCATAGACCAAATGAAGTTGAGATTATTGCAAAATGGACATCCTTCAAGTATCGAATGATTACAAATGCCAAGACTGAAATCAGCATGCCTATCACTCCCAGAACAGATCCAATCTGCGGGATGAAAGTATTTAAAGTTAAGAATCACTTCAATTATACTTTTACCCTTGAAATACATACTAATGTGTCCGAATCGAATTCTTCAGCTCCGGTAAGAATAGGCGGTCTTGCAATAATAATAACTCCTGCAATCGTGAATGCCGAAAGTACCAGAGGAAAAATTCCACATGGTTCTTCTAGAAAAAAGTATGCCAACAGCGTGACAAAAACGGGTGCCGCACTTGTCAATACCTGAAAAAAACGGTTCTATGAGCTTTTGCTTGAAAGAGTTGTGAATAAAACCTATCAATAAATCAATCAATAACTAGACAGTACCATCGAATCAGCCATGCTGATGTAGTGCAAAGAGTAGAAGAATAACAGAATTGATGTGGCTCCACATATAGACCTCAGCTAAATAAAAATATAATTCAATTAAGATTCTTGTCTAAAGCAATTATATTGTTTTATTAATTTGTAGTAATTACCAAAAGAAAGCCTCCCCTCTTCAAATTTTCGTTTTTATTGAGTGGCCAAACTGTTGCAAAAATCGATTCAGCTTTTCCTATTTTTTGACTTCCTTCTGAAATGTAGTTTTTATTGTAGACATGTTGAGAGATCAGTAGGATCAGGGATGGGAGGAAGAGCCCTTGAAATCTCCAAATTCCCATACTGAATGGATGATATTCCTTTAACATTTTAATAATGAGAGCAGCCAAGGAAAAACAAAGGACATGAACCAGAGTTAAAATCAATCCAATATATCCTCTCCATCCTTTCTTTTTTGGTTTGATAATTTCACTATCTAATTCTTTCGGGTCTATCTAAACTTGAATTAATTTTTTCATTTTCAAAGATCGTCCCTCTATGTTCAAATGAGCCGAAATTAATTCGAAAAGTTGAATTGCTAGTAATTTTGATATCATCGGAGACGTAGAGTTCAGAATCCATGCTATTGAATTGAGTGCTACTCAAAAACTAAATCTCAATAATGATAATTGTCCAATTGGTCTGATCATACTCTTATCATTGCATTTGGTGGAAAATAACAGGCCTTAACCTTTAGCACTCGTTGTTTTTCATTTACAACACGGTTCGTCCAAACCTAGATGATAATAATTCACGTGCAGAAGTGAATAGATGACAATCATTAAGTAATTGTAACGGTTTCCCAAACCCATCAAATCACACTGATAACTAGTAGGCACCAGTAAATACTGCCTCATTGCTCTAGTCGTGATCATGTGGCTGGATCAATAGTTTTATGTTCTACAGTTGATATAAAAAACAAATACGTCATCCGTATCAAGTGTTTTCAAGTACTAGCATACCATTATGGAAATGATGATATCATCAGAACAAATTCAAGAGGCAGTGAAAGCTGAATTTAAGAGGATTTCTTTTTGAAATTAAATACTTTAGAAATTCTAGACCCACAGTTTCAAGAATAACAAACTGAGAACGTGTCCGGAAGAATCAATTTTTTACAAAACAATTTGATTTATTTTATTGAAGCATAACTTAACACGCGTTGTAAACAATTTATTATTAAAAAAACCAATCAAATTTGATTCGTAGTTTATGATCTTCCGGTAAAGTTCTGCCCCACTTTCTGAATGTTGTGATCATGACTCCAAAAATAACTATGAATGCTCCGATTGCACTGAAAAACAAAAACGCTATGCTCAGTATGGTATTAGGAATCATGCACTTTCACAATGAACTTTTCCTACCTGTACAGATCTGGCAGAGTGCTCAGGAAAATAAACTGCCAGAGAAAGGCAAAGACAACATCTGTTGTGCCAATTAATGAGACTGGTCCCGCATTTTCAAATTTGAGGGAAATGACCATTGCCTATGCATCAAATAAATTTTCATTTGATTTGAAATGATTCAAATGAAATAATAGTCAGGAAAAATTACCGTTTGCCCTAAAAACGTACAAAGAATTAAGGCGCCTGCCAATGACCATTCCCACAGACCATGGGGAACATCGAAAACTTGAAGAGCTCCTGCCATTAGTACAGATTCAAGGGTTCCAAGGATTCCATAGGAAAGTGTAACAACTGAATAATGGACTTCTCGCAAGTACCGTAGAATAATAAAAACAATGACAGCCAATATCATTGAACCCAAGGCGTACAACGTCCCAATCTGTAAAAGTATTCAAAGCTTATCTTTATGAATATTGTTATGTTTATATTTTATATGAATAAATTCTTAAGTTTTTACCAATGTCTCTGAATCTAATGAGGCACCCGTAAGAATAGGCGGTCTTGCAATTACAGCTACGCCTCCCAGTGTAAATAGAGCCGTTAAAATGGAAAAAACTCCGGCCTTCTCTCCCAGAAATATGTGTGCAGCAAACGTCACAAAGACAGGAGAACTAAAAACGATTATTGATGCGTCGGCCATGTTAAGTTTCTGGACAGCAAAAATCTGAAGAACTGATGACATACACCCAACTACTGAGCGCATCTGAAATTTTGTTAAATCTGAGCCTTAAATCTCAAAATTTTCAACATTTATTGCTATTGCTAAACTTACAATTATAAAAACCACAGCCTTCAATTTCTTTTTTTCCGTCAAAGGCCAAACACTTTTGAACAGTGGTTTCTTCTCCCCATACAAGTAATAGAGGATAATTGGAATGGATGGAATTATCATTCCTTGAAATCTCCAAATACTCAGGACAAATGGGTGATACTGATTATGAAAAAGTTTGACAACGAGTGTGGCCAATGAGTAAATAAAAGTTGCAAAAAGAGCCAAAAGTATTCCAGTGAATTTTTTCCATCCTTGTCGAGGTTGTTCAGACTTGACAGAATTGCTTCCGCTGTCCTCACTTTTCGAATTTCCTCCAGATGAACTGTCGTCTGCTGGAATTTCGGTAGCACCTCCAGCGAAAATGAATGCTATGTCGGGCGATTCGTATTCTTTCCAAGTTTTTGATGAAATTAGTGAACAAGGTTCGACTTTTCTATAGTTGATAAATATCAAAACATTACTCAGATTACTAAATTAGTTAAATACCCTGCTTATGTATTTATTTGAAAAGGTCGCATTTACGTTGTTTTATCCTTCAAAAATATTGGAAGTGTAGGGATCTGAAAAAATTCCCATTTCTTCTTAAATATTGAATCTAATGATTTTTCAATCATTTTGATATGTGTAGGAGACGAAATTAGGATTACTAATTGCATTTGCCCTTTTTTCATAACTATTTATAGGGAAACGTGAATCGCCTTCTCCATGTGAGTTTGGGTTCAAGGCTAAAATCTTCCCGAAGTTACATTTATTCATTCAATTTTAATTATTTTAATTCAAAGTCATGATTTCTAACATCAGGTGTTTTGAGTTGTTTTGCATTTATGGGATGGGTTTCACTTAGGTCAGGTGTAGGAATAATTTGATGTTCTTCAGATTTTCGTAAGCATAACCCAATCACACGAATCCATTCAATGATTAATTGATTTTTACATTTTATATATCAAATTGTCAGTTGTGCGCACTTGTCGCCCGTGACTAAATCGAATATCGGTTCTTTTGTTCTTACTTTGATTGACATCTTCTCAAGATGCTTATGACCTGCCAAATCTTATTTTTCTATGAACACGCGATAGCAGTATGTGAAATTTGTGGTGGGGGTACAATGAAGGTCAGGGTTTGATGATGCAAAGAAAACAAAAGAATCATTTATATTGAAAGTCAACATAAAGTTGAAAAAATATGCCCAAATTCATGCGAATAAATAAAATTCAGGCACGCCTTAAAAAATTCAAGTTTCCGGGTACGAGTGTACTTCAGTCTTTTACTTGGCATTTGATATCATAAAAATTACAGAGTTTAACTAGCTAGATGCAGTTTAACAGAATAGTGACACGTTTTGAACAAACAATTTGCGCAATACAAACTTTTGATTCTTGTATCTCATGAGATACAACTGCGTTCTCGTTCTCCAACTAACCACCAAGTCAGTAATTTTTTTATTTTCTACATAACAAGTGAGACGAACAAGCTTTAAATGGAGTGCGTTGGACAGTTGTACCAGAAAGGGTTCAGGTTATTTTATTTTACACAAATAGGGTATCCAATTCTTAAAGATCAACCTTCATCTGTAGCGTATTGTACCATTTCAAAACTTCCAATATATTAAGTTTACTATAAATCATTTCTGGTGGACATCAAGGTGTCGTTCTCGTTGCCATTGCGTTCAAGTTTCAATAGAACTTTTTGAGCTAAGTAAGCTAAGGTTAGTGTCAGTGTTAATAGCACAATAACGCCTACAGTACAAAGGCTTTCCTCCAGGAATAATTACAACTTGGGCCTAATGACGAGATTTTTAACACGCTTAGCTCATTAAGTTAGCTAAAGTAACGCTTTAGGTTTCCACAATTAATTGGGTTCATCCTCTCTGCGTTGTATCAACTCAGTGGCCCTCCCCTTGCTACTCATCTTCTGATAACGTTCTTTAATAAAATTCTAAACTTCAGAAAACCAAAAAAAATCTCATTAAATCAATCAACTAAATTGAATTCTGTATAACAATATACGAACAAAATGCCCTTAACGAATGGAAAATACCCTGTAGCAGACCGGAAGCATAATTAAGGAATAAAATCATAACTGGCTATTGAAGTCCGAACAATGGAAATTTATTGCCGTATATAAATACGGTATGGTTGGAACTACTTCCTGCTTAATATATTTCTTACCTCATCAACTGGTTCTAAATTTTCAAAAATGGCAAACCTACAATCTGTTATTGCGTCTTGTGTAGTTCTAGTAGCTTTTGCTGCAATTGCTAATATTCCCGTAAGTTTTCAACATATTATAACGATTCAGTTATTCCACGACTTAAATTCCTCAATTGAGTCTTGAATGAAGTCCCGTTGATAGAAATATTTTTACAGACGACGAATGCCCAAGAAGAAATTGAATGTCGTGGACAAGATTTAAACATGACGAGCGCACAGAAGGCTATGCTCACGGATTGTCTTGCGGAAGCTGGGATTAAATCTTTGTGGAAAATCCCAGCGGAGAAACTAGCTGTAATTAATTAATTAATTTTGACGACCTAATTAAAACATATGATTCTAATTAGAGTTTTATTTTTTCTAGTGTTTCGGCGTATGTGGTGAGTTATAGAATCTTCCTAATTCTTTCTAATAAATCTTTTGCGTTTCTGGTATTAATTATGTTCTCTAATTTTTGTTTTCATTGCACAGTTCTTGAGAAGAAAAATCTGGTGAGTATTCGATTATTATTACATTCCATAAATACAAGTTCGAAACATTCAAAAATAATAACTTTGTATTTATTTTCACATTAGTTAACAGCAGAGGGTAAACTAGATCACGATAAAATTTATGACTATATTTACCATGTAATGAAACCGGATGACGTGAAGAAACCGTTGGTTGATGGAACTGAGAAATGTATCAAGGAACACGGTAAAATCACTATTTCAGATTAGATCATTGAAGAAGTCAGACAGGTGTTCGAAAGAATTTAATGATTACGGTTACTTGAAACATTCAGGTGAGAAAGTTCGACAAGATAATGATCCGACTTGTCAAACATTTATGGAGACCGGGCAGTGTGTTCATGATGTTTTCCTTGAAGTAATTATATCTATAGCATTATTTAAAATTCTTTCATATTTCGAACACTCTTAAAATTCTTAAACCAAATTATTTTCAGATCTGTGTAGTCGACTAATTCAACACTCAACAATTCTGAATCCGAAATCTGTAGAAACAATTTTTCTCTTATTCTATTCTCATCATTCCAATTGTAATCTCAAAATAATAAATAAACTTTCTTGCAGTGAATATTTTCATCATGTTTATTTTTTGTCGAATTATTATGAGAACTTACACACTACGAACTATTTCAAAATATTCAAAAAATATAAACCTTTCACAGAAAACAGACAGATTTCCAGCCTGAGTCTATTCCAAGAATGGTTGGTTCAAACGAGACTTTTCTGGACCATCTACTTTCATACAGATCAATCACGGTGGCAGACTTAAGGTTACTAATTCCTCTGATATACTAAACTTGTAAAAGTTTATTTCTTTTGTGAAAAGTTTTTTTTCTATTAATAATTGGTTATGTAAGTTTAAAATCACAGGATAATTTTCGTAAAGCTGTTTCAGATCACAACATTGTTCGGGAACTTCAATAATATATAGATGAACTTAACTAACAATCAACATGTCCAAATTGTCAGTTAAAGTTTCATTCGCTTGAAATTAAAATACGAATAATCATAATATGAAATTGACACTCGTTCTCATATATATTCATATAAACATAAAATATATAATTGTTCACACATTGTCTAAGTTCCGTACTCCTGACATTCTTTGCCAGTAATTTTATCAAACTTGACATTCCCCCTTCCGTCCATGTACAAGAAAAATTCGTGAAACTGCCATAAACTCTTTCTATGTGACACAGTAAACAAAGTAATGCCAATGTTTTTACAATACTTGTAAATGTGACCTTCGATATCCACACTTATAGCACTCGTACATTCATCTAATATAGCAAATTGTGGTTTATGGTACAAAAGTCTGGCCATGGCTAATCTTTGTTTCTGACCCCCTGATAAAACATCCATCCAATTGTCGACATCGTCAAAATTCCTCCGTTGGCCAACTAATTTTTCTTCCGTATCAAGCGCACCCGTAATTTTATTAGTGCTTACAATCCAATCCAAATCAACTTCACGCAAAATATTCTCTAAATCTGCATCTGATAAACCCTGAAACAATAACAAACATTTTAGATTACATCAAGCACTGAAAATTAAAATCATGACTTTATGGACAAACCTTTCTTTTCATGTCAACTAACGTATCCGGATAAATAACTTGATCTCGCAAATTCCCAATTGGCATATACGGTCTCTGGGGTATATAAAATAAATTTTCTGTTCTTGGTTTCGTTAAGACTCCGCCCTGGAGAGGCCATAATTCTCCGAGTATTCGAAATAAACTTGATTTTCCGCATCCGTTAGGACCGCAAATTAAAACGTTAGTGCCAGACTTGACTTCTAACGTCAACTCCTGCAGAACAGAATAAAAAATTGTGAAATAACTTTCCGACAAATTTTATACGAATGGCTGAGTAGTTATAGTTAAGAACTTATGGCTGACGAACCTTAAGAAGAACGTCACCACTCGGTGTTACGATTGGAACATTGTCAAATCGAATGATATTGTCTTTGTATTTGTAAACTCCACATCCTCCCAAGC
Organism: Thalassaphorura encarpata; assembly: GCA_009869925.1. Lineage (NCBI taxonomy): Eukaryota > Metazoa > Arthropoda > Collembola > Poduromorpha > Onychiuridae > Thalassaphorura > Thalassaphorura encarpata. Next base: position 9,374 of record WJEZ01003337.1, read on the forward strand.
TTTGTTGTTTCTTTTTGTGAGTGTCCTTCTTTTGTTCCGTGTTTAGCTTATCCAGAGTTGTAATTAATTCATCCACTCTAAAGGTATATCCAGCCAAGCGTGACAATTCCTTCCCGTTCAAAACAAGTCGACCCATAGCCATGGCCAAATTAATCAACATCCTTCCACTTTTATAATACGCCTAGTGAATATTCCAAAATTTATTTTGATTTCACGAAGACGATAATTATATTTTGCTATCTATAAGTTACCTCTAATCTCTGTTGATGTGTCATGTCATTTAGAACATTGTCGTAAGAAAAGAATGGACGACTCACGGAGTAATAACCAACTACGGTTGCAATATCTGGGATTTTAAAAAAATTAGATGAATTGAATTCCATTTTCAATCATCAATTAGGATAAATTTCTTACATTTTGCAACAATATTCTCCGCAAAATTCATAATGAACTTGAATTCCGAAAAGGATTGCAAATGACTTATCTGTAAATAAATTTGTAATCCAGAATTACGATAATTAAAAAAGTTTATTTGTGTTGCACTAAATATCTTACCAAATGAGACAGACTGTCCTTCAAACCCTTTAGCTCTCTTTTATTGCCAGCGTAAAAAGCTACTTCTTCAGAATTGATTTGCAGTCTGGAATTGACGAATCTGAATTCTCCTTCTAACAACTGTTCTCGTGCAGTTAACCTCGCCATTGGTTTTCTTATTTTTATAAGTAGTCCAGCCGCAATTGCCAAGTACCCTAGCATGAACCCAGGAACATTCTTGCCAACACTTGCAGTTATTCCATAAACATAAATAAAAATGTCCAATATCGGTTTAGTAATTTGAGAATAGAGAGTTGCAAGGGATAAACTAAACCGATCCACATCAGTTGCAATCAATTGATCGATATTTGGTAAAGTAACTTTATAAAATGTCAAGTTTTTCATATATTCCGAAAGTAAATGAGTCGTGAGCCGATCTCTAAAACGAATGTGCAGCTGCTCAGTTCCATATTTCAAAACTGCGTTTACGAGTGACATCTGAAAAATAAAGATAAATTTTAAATTTTGAAGGATTTGAATAGACTACAAATGTACTTACCGTGGGCATAGTCATAGCAAACTCAAGAAGATGTCTATTAAATTTCTTATTATCATGTGTTATGATAGCCGACTCCAATAAAGTTCCTAAGTAAATGGTCCAAACATCACATAATGATCGAACTACAAGCATGACTGAAATCATGCTCATGAATCCAACTTCTGGACACTTCCATGTTGGTATTAAAATTGAAATAATTTTCTTTAATTTTTCTAAAAATTTGGAATCAATTTTCTTCTTCAGATTTGATTTACTCGTATTATTCCCTGTGAGGAAGACTTGATCGTTGGATTTGTTACGCCTATTAAAATAATATTGGTTATTAAAATTTTGTAACAAAATGTAATCTATGCTGCATCAGAGTTTTACTTGCCTTCTCGATTTTAAGTAAAGATGAAGAATAAAAATGGCTGAAGTAAATGTTGAACCTAGGAAAACTGCTTGGAGTGATTGAATGCGAAATCGTGGGACCAAAATTGCACTTTTGCTCATAACAGCCATTTTTCTAATTCTGTAAAAATAAAAATGAGTTCTAGTTTAATAGTTTTCTAATTAACCCGTTCCAAGTCATAGAAAAGTACA
>WJEZ01003338.1:0-11047 GCA_009869925.1 Thalassaphorura encarpata
CTGCCCATGGTCAAGTACCAACGGGTTGGACTCTGGTCCCAATCCTTGGTGAAGCCAGGAGGGTGGGGAGGGAGAAGTGGCACGGCCGACCAGCCGTGTAAGCAGCCACTCCCTTACATCTGCCCATGGTCAAGTACCAACGGGCTGAACTTTGGTCTCAGTCCTTGGTGAAGCCAGGAGGGTGGGGAGGAAAGAGTGGCACGGCCGGCGATCCCACGGGGTCCACTTGGGGATGAGCTCCCAGTGCTGATGAGATAGCTCAGAATTCGAAACCCCACATGAACTGTGTAACTAAACTGGGAGTTCATATTCCTCATAGGAACACTCCAGTTAGGTCGTTCTATCAAGATTATCAACCTAGATAAAACGTCAGATGTCACGATAGAAATCAAAGAGTGAACTGAACAGTGTATCCTGTTCACCTCCTTGTTCAAATAAGCCATAAACCACCAAAATCGGTTGATTAATGAATGAGGAGAAGAGGGAACAGACAATTCCGGCCACAGCTGCCTTACATCGACCTAGTTTCTGATCTTAAAATTGACAAAATCATTTGGATTTTGGTTATTTTAGGGTGATGCGGCTCATTGACTTTGTTACACTCCGGCCACAGCTGCCTTTCCTACTTACTTACCATAATTTTAATTTCTAAATATTTGCTTACCGCGCTACTTGCTTAATTAGTAGTAGTTTTAGTTTTAAATTCTGTAAATGAACATACATTGGAAAATCCATTGTGGATTCCAGAAAAACGACAGTTGAAGAAGTTCCGAGTTATAGCCAGTGCTTAGGATACAATTTTGGACGAGTATCATTTGGAGGATTCAATCCTACAGTTGAATACAATGTGAGTCGTGGAATTTGGAAGGCTGCACGTGCAGGAGTGACCAAGTCAGACGATGAAGATGATGGGAGCTCTGAAGACGGAAAGGATATTCCAGATGATGAAATGGCTCGTGCTTATGGAAGTCTTGTTGGTACGTTGGGAAAACACTTCATGAATAAAAACGACAGGAACAGGAATTCAGAAAATGATGATGATGAAGACGAAGACAAATTCAACCCAAAATCGTCAAATTGGAAAGAAGAAAAACGAAGACGGAACAACAATAAGTGGAATAGAGATCATAGATCAGGAGATGAGGAAAGGAGCAATTGTGGAAAGAAACATTTCGGATCAGGGAGCGGAGGAAATCATCGAGGTCGAGGCTGGAAAAAATCTGGGAGGAATGATTCTAGTAACAATTCTCATGATTTTGCACAAGGGAGTAGTAGATCAAATGACTCTAAGACCGAACGCCGAAGCTTCGATGCACCTCCACAGAAAAAAAGAAAATTTTTGAAACCTCAAGATTAAAATTCAACTCCAATCCAATACGCTATTCTAAAATTATATTGAATTAAAAGATGTGACTTTGATCCCGACTGATTGCGCACTTAAAAATTCTTTCAGATTTTTGTCCTATCGATGGAATCAGGAAATCATTTAGTTTGTAATTTTTTATTAAGGTTAAAGTAATTGTTAATTTCAAAAAGGAGTGTACTTCTTTGTCTTCGTCGACTTTATTTAAGATTTATTATTTGTATTTGTCCCTACATGTGGGTACCGTGCGCTATTTCGTTGATTGTTCAAAATGCTCGGCGAAAATAAAAAAAAATTAAAGAATTTATACTTGCTAACTATTTTTCTGGAATGGTTTGTTGGATCGCTCATTTATTACGAAACGTAGGAAGACAAGCAGACTTTCACTTATAAGAATTCAAATAACTGGACATAATCTTTCATTACTCATTTGAAGAAACTACAAAATTATTCTGACTTTAGGTAATTTCCTTACACAACGACTGAAATCTGTATAAGCCGAAGGCAAGGAGTTGTTATACAGAATTTTCATTACTAGAATATATTGTTAACCCGTCGTCTCATCATGCAATCCTGCAGTTCTAACGATGTTAAAATTTATAATCTCAGTGCTGCCAAAGCACTTCCGGATGTAAGTAATTTCACTTTTATAATTTCATTTTGTAGTCCGTAGTCCTTTCTTATAAATGCATTTGAAACTTTAATTATTACAGTGGATATCTGCCAAGAAACGTAACAAATTACTCAAGAGTGCTGAAACCCGTCGTCGAATTGAGCTGATTCAAGATTTTGAAATGCCCAATGTGACGACAAGTAATTCAAATGTCCCCAGACGGTGACTATATTTTAGCCACAGGAATTTACAAGCCTAGAGTCAATTGTTACGATGTCAAAAATCTTGCTTTGAAATTTGAGCGATGTCTTGACTCAGAAGTCGTTCGATTCCTCATACTTTCCCAAGATTATAGCAAGGTAGTTTGGTAAAATTGTCCATTAAAATAACTGACGGCACTGACCATTTATCTGAAATATGAATGTTTAATTCTTGCAGCTTGTTTTTCTTCAATGTGATCGCTACGTAGAATTTCATGCACAATATGGTAATTACATGCGGATGAGGATTCCAAAGTTTGGCCGTGATTTGGCCTACCACACACCGTCTTGTGATTTGTACGTTGGAGGAGCTACGAGCGAAGTGTACCGAATTAATTTGGAGCTTGGACGTTTCATGACCCCTGTACAAACTGAAGCGTCAGGAATAAATCGCTGTACTACCAATCCAGTTCACCATTTAATGGTTTTTGGTACTGAAGAAGGGACACGTGGAGGCTTGGGATCCAAGAGCTCAAAAGAGAGCTGGAATTTTGGATGTGGGTTTGAGTGCCATTGGTGAAAACACGGAGTATGTTATATTTTAGTATTGTAATTTCTATTTCTAATTATATTTTTTTGCAATTTTCCTAGTTTTGGAAATCAAATCCCATCAGTCACAGCCCTAACTTTCAAAGATAGCTTGACCCTAGGAGTTGGAACAGCAACTGGTCAAATCCTTTTGTTTGACATTCGTTCCAGAAAGCCATTGCTTGTGAAGGATCATTTTTACTCTTTGCCAATTATAGATATAGAATTCAACCGTGAAGAAAACTTAGTTTTATCAATGGACAAGAAAATCGTCAAGATTTGGGAAGAAGATACGGTATAAAGATAATAGTCAATCTTCATTCATATATTTGCATAGATTTTTAATTCCAGTTTTAATTTTCAGGGCAAACCCGTGACTGCAGTAGAAGACGAAACCGATTTTAATGACTTATGTTTAGTCCCTGGTACTGGAATGTTCTTTGTTGCTCAAGAAGACCAGAAAATAATACCTTATTTCATCCCGGTAAGTTTTTTGTGTAAAACTGATGGCGTTATAAAAATGAAAGCTTGAGTAATATAATTTTTAATGTCTAGAGTATGGGTCCAGCCCCTAAATGGTGCTCATTTTTGGATAATATAACCGAAGAGTTGGAGGAGACTGAAGTGCAAACAATATATGATGATTACAAGTTTGTGACTCAGCGTGAACTTCATGACATTGGTCTCGGCCACTTGATTGGAACAAATCTTCTCAGAGCATACATGCACGGGTATTTTATGGATATGCGATTATACAACAAGGCCAAATCCGCGACTCAACCCTTCGAGTTTGATGAGTTCAAGAAAAGAAAAATCCGTGAGAAATTGCAGGATCAAAGAACTAGTCGACTCAAGTTATCCGTAAGACCAATTATAAAACAAGGAATTATGGCATACAATTTATAAATTTGCAATAATTATGTCTCGTTTTACAGACACTACCGAAAGTCAACAAAGAATTAGCCCTCAAACTGATGAGTCAGCCTGTGAATTCCAAAAAGAAAGCAGGAAATATCATGGAAGATGACCGATTTAAGGGACTGTTTGAAAATCCAGATTTTGAAGTAGATAGATCAGCTGAGGAATACAGGTAAAATTTAATGGGAGTTTTAGAATTGACCAGAAATAAATAATTTAATTGATTTCTAATTTAATTGGTATTAATTGATTATTCTAGACTTATAAACCCTGTTGTTTCGAGTATGGAGAAGAGAAAGATTAAGAAACTGGAGACTGCTTTTGAGCAAATTGCGGTAAGGAAACGAATGATGATTTGAAAATGGAAATAGTCTGAACTACATAGTTTTACTCTAACTTTAGGAAGACGACGCTGAGGAAAAAGGCTCATCTGGCGACGACAGTAGTAGCTCTGATGATGACAAGTCTTGGGTTGCAGAAGTGCGTGAGCAAAGACAACAAATCAGAAATGAGAAACGAAATGCTCGTTTCCAGGAAGCAGCTTCAGCACCCAAATTCTACGAAATCAAGCCAGGAGAGGACTTCAAACTATCGGATCTGAACAGCAAAGGGAAAACGAGAAACTCGAGGTAAGGGGCTACGGACTCTAATGATTGAATTCGACCATCCGACAAATGAAATTGGAATATTATGAATTAAACCTCATACTTCTTTCCCCCACAGATTAACCCTAGCAGAGCGTCTAGCCGCAGAAAGCAGAGAAACCAACATCAAAACCAGGGGTCCTCTCGGAAGTAGAGAAAATGTCTTTCAAATTGAAATCCGTAAGTTACGTCTCCTGAATTACTAATATTAAAAGACATCTCAATGAGATAATTGTCATTAATTAATTATCCACAGAGGCGTAAAGATCCTCGAGAAGATGCAAGAAAACATCACGAAGAGCGTAGAAAAATTAGACGTTCAGCTGGTGGTCTACGAAGTAAAAAGCAAGCCTGGAAAAAGTGAATTTAGAATTGCAAATTGCGCTTCGCGCAATAACTTATATTGAAATTTTAAAGTGAATTCGATTCATATTTTCTTCTTAGCCTTAACTAACCAGTTGACAATTTTGTACACTATTTGACAGCTCTATAAAAATATTCAGAATAATTAAAATATATTGTATTAAGAATCACGCAAGAGTTGAAATTAAATAAAAATTTCCGTTATATAGTTAAAAAAAATGTGCAATTCTACTTAATTTTCAAAAGATTACACGGAAAAATTATACATGGTAGGAAGAACGTTAGAATCTGCGAATGCTAGCGCGCACTCCAACTTGTGTAAGTTTTTGAGAACTTGAAGAGTTTACAACTGATAATAATAATTAGGCCATCATGGCCTTCAGGTCAAAATTGTGCTTACTGCAGAAATCTACACTTCAAGGTCTTTTAGGGGGTCAATTCAGCCGGAGTTTAGTTACCGTAAGGGCCAGCAGCAACAAATCTTCCAATGATAATTCTGTGGATCCCAAAACTCATACGGGACAGGTACGTTACTTGTAATTTAATTTAACTGGGACTGAATAAGTNCACTTCAAGGTCTTTTAGGGGGTCAATTCAGCCGGAGTTTAGTTACCGTAAGGGCCAGCAGCAACAAATCTTCCAATGATAATTCTGTGGATCCCAAAACTCATACGGGACAGGTACGTTACTTGTAATTTAATTTAACTGGGACTGAATAAGTAATAAGTAACTTAAGGTGTAATCTGAGATGGATAGTTACATAAGTCATTTTTAATATTCCAGACGTTTGACAAAGATGACTATCGACTTGTACGCTTTAGTGGAAAACGAAAAGAAGTGAATGAGAGGTTCGCAATTGACTTGATTGCTTCTACGCCACCCGCTGCTGAAGAGAAACGCGTGGTTTGGTGTGACGGAGGTGGTGGCCCAACTGGTCATCCTAGAGTTTTCATTAACTTGGTTAGTTGGATCTGAGCACCGACAATAAAAAAAACATTGGTGTCTTTATTCTTAAGTGATTGAACAGACTATGAATGAATAAGGAATTTTATGCATATATATACGTAAGTTTCCTAACAAGTGCATCCTAACAAGTTTATTTTCTGATTTTGGACAGGATCAGCCCGGAAATCATAGTTGTGGTTATTGTGGGCTGAGATTCTACAAAGATGATCATCACCACTAACAAGAGCACATCCAGTCAATTTGAAAATAAAAGTCATAGTTTGCGTTGCTAATTCTGACACTGGGCAAAGTAGTATATGATGTAAAACGTTACATCTTGTAATAAAGTCTAAATTAATATTAAATTTATCTCGTAGGTGTGGCGTATTCATTAACAATGGTTATGCTAAGTCTTAAGTTACTTAAGTATGGAATAAAAACAAAATTCTTTAAACTTGGGCTGTTCTGCCGTGCCGACTACTATAGGTTTAGGTTATACGGGGAAGACATATCACGTCCAATTTTTAAAACAATCATCCCTGATTCTAAAAAACACATGCCAAAACCAGAAATAGAAATTACGAAGGAAAAAAATAAAGTCTGGTCCGATACGGTCCGATCATCCCTTCATGCATGCATAAAAAATTGAACTTTCAATGTTTTTGTCCCTTGCTGAATGAAAGGGGACGGTTGGGTAGCTGTGGCTTTGGCTATTGGCGTACATTTCGTCCACAGCTTCGGCATTCGGTTCAGAGCTGGGCAGGCTGGGCTACAGTAATGTTGGAAGGGTTGTAAGATGTAAGTTAAGTGTATTAATTTCATTTCCAACAAAAGGACGCAATCAAATAAAACAAAACATTCGAGAAATATTTCTGGGACAGTGCCGAAAGATCAAGACTCAAGGCAATGGACATCTTAAACGGGAATAAGAAACGCACATTGGGTAAGTTTATTTCAAATTAGCCATTTAGCATTCTTAGATATTCGTGCTAAAATTTAATACAAAATAAAGTCAGAGGTTTTTTAAAAACCACTTGTAAAAAAACCGTTTTTTAGAGACGATTAATAACGATTCATGTTCAGATTGAGTACACAGCCAGCACAGCCAAGTTGGGCATTAGTATTAAGATAATATTCTATTTTATATTTTAACAATTTAACCTTACCTTTGCGTTTTGTGATATTGCAGAGGATTCTGGAGTCAAAATCGCACGTAATCGATTTAAAAATGTTCTTAAACACATGGTTCAAGACTCATTTATGCACGATGAAGAAAGTGACAGTGATGCAGATGAGAACCGTTTGTACAAGTAAGACCTCTTATTCAGTCATTAACCGTCGACCGACTTATTCCTTATTAATTTAAATTTCTACAATTTGCTTTTAGATCTGGGAATCGTGCAAACCTTGGTTTTCCACAACAGAAGAAAAGCAAGCCCTATAATTTGGCAGAACAACCACCAAAGCCGCAAGCATCATACCTCATGAAACTTTTTGATAGAGGTGTCGACTTGGCTCAGTTCAATGAATCAACACCGCTTTTCCCCATATGCCGTGCTTGGATTCAAAATAAACCACACAAGTAATAAGTTACTGTTTTCTGTAGACAAAAACGATTACTAATTTGTGTTTTCTGAAAATAGCCGTGCACGTCCAAACGAAGAAGACCCAGAAGACTCCGAGATGGATTACAGGGAGGATAGTGAAGAGGTTTATCGTCTTCCACCACCAGAACCGTTGCCTTGTGACGAGTACGGAAATCCAGTGTCAGTGAGAATTCCACCTCCACTTCCTCGGACGGACGATGAGCTTGAAATTAACTACGTAAGTCTCTCAATCTCATCAATACGAAATATACTTCTACTAGACTTTAATTCTAACTGTTTTTATATTTTCTTGCTATATAGGATGAAGAAAGTGCTCCGTCTCCTGCGTTGCTCTTTCAAAATCATTTGGATCGTTGGAATTTGATTCGTCTTCGCTGGAAGGAAGCTAGTGCGTACAATGAACGTCGATATGAGCACAGCTTCAGCATTTTGAGAAATATTCATGAGAGGTAAAACTCCAGGCGAGTTTAAAGAAAATCGAATAAAACTGATTGTCTTGTATATTTATTAGAAACCGTCAAGAAGATGCAAATGCTGGACTACGTCTGGAATCAGTTATACAAGAGAAGAGCGATCTGTTTTTGTAAACAAAAGTAAAAACTACAATACTTCATCACTGTTTTCTTTTACATTTCTTTTTGTTAAGTCTATTCTGTCATCTGTTTTATCAAATAAAAAACATTTGAATATTGTATGATTTATTCGGTTTTTCATGGAAGGTAATTATAACGTCCGCCGGTCCGCCCAAAGTGCATGGGAAAAGGCGGTAGATTTGTAACACATCACATCACAATCGGCACATCTGCAGTTGGAGTTTTGTGTCGTCGACAGGACACGGTTTTTTCATCATAAAATTATTCTTCTAGTAAATATTTGAACTTCAAATGGCTTCTGCTGAATGTGTGCTATTGAAACAAGGGGCCGAAGCCAAACTATACTTGACAACTTTTCTTGGACGCCCCGCAATTGAAAAAGTTAGGTTTTCCAAACAGTATCGTCACCCTGATCTGGATCGCCAATTAACAAAGAGTAGGTTGAGGGCAGAATTGAAAGGACTCATGAGGTGCAAGGCCCTAGGTGAGACACGAAACACGATCGCTGCAAAATCAATTTGATCACTTTCATTGACAGCTAGTCCATTTTTTAGTGAATTGAATTTCTTGTTCTAGGGATCCGTACGCCCGCTGTTTACTTTGTGGATGATAAAAGAAGCAGTATTTTTATGGAGCGCCTAGAAAATGTAGAAACTGTGGATTTATTCATTGGGAAATTGTTAAAAGTATGTACATTTGTATAATCTGGATTTCGAGTACTTTTTAAAATTTATTTCTCTTGTAATTAGGAATGTTCTGCTGGACACGAGGACGGTGGGGATGCAACAAATCCTGAATGCTCAACAAGGCTCAAAAGATTGGCCCATGAAATTGGAGTCACACTTGGAAAAATGCATGCATCAGATATTATCCACGGAGATTTGACCACTTCAAACATCCTTGTAAATTCAGATTCCAATGCTGAAAAGTCCCAAATATCTTTGATTGATTTTGGCCTAAGTTCCGTTGACCACATGACCGAAGATAAGGGAGTTGACCTGTATGTTCTTGAAAGAGCGATTCTTAGTACCCACTCAAACATTCCTTGGTTTTTTGACATTATTCTCGAGTCCTATAAAGTGAGCAATGCTAAGGATGGACCAGAGGTGCTAAAGAAATTGGATGAGATTCGTCTTCGAGGAAGAAAACGCACAATGGTTGGATGAAATATTTTTATTCTTACCCATTGATCAGAAAAATAATTTTCGTATAAAGCATTTCATTTCAATTGAATAACAATGACATAATATCTCCAAGAAAAGATAAGCTCTTGGCACTTTGATAATAACAAATTCACAAAAAAAAATTCATAATCCAGTCATGGATTGGCTTGACTAATTATTACAAGCGAGACGCTGATCCTCCTGCAACAACAATATTTTCACCAGTTATGTAAGACGCATCTTTTGAGCACAAAAATGACACGATTCCACCAATTTCATCTGGTTCACCCAGACGGCCTAATGGCACTTGCTCCAACATTTTTTCCACAATCTCAGGGGATTGGGTTAACTGATTAACCAAGTAATTTAAAATTAGAAGCCAGTCCAAACAATTTTTTGGACCTAAAGTATTAACTTACGGCTTGACTGAAGCGCGTTTTGATAATGCCTGGTGCAATGCAGTTAACTCGGATGTTGTCAGGTCCCAACTGCTGAGCCAAAACTTTTGTAAGACCTAACAGTGCTGTTTTACTCACGGAATATGGACCCAGAACCTATTATACAAGAAATTTCTTAAGTTCAGAACAAATTTGAAAAATAAACCATGGGATTTTCCATCTTATTTCTCATTCGTACTTGGAAAGGTTGGAATCCGGCAATGGACGAGATGAAGACAATCGAGCCTCCTTGGCGTTTTTGCAAATGTGGCAATATTTCTTGCGTTAGTAGAAACGGGGCTTTCACATTTACTTCGAAGATTTTATCCCAAGCTGCTTCTGGACAATCAAGTGCTGGACCCATCACCGGATTTATAGCTGCATTTGAAACCTGTGTGCACACCCAAAAAATTAAAATGACTAATTTGACGTCTTTCTAAGAACTTGAATAGGAATCATCACTTCGTCCATACCAAGAAGTCTACACCGCCGAATTCCTTGACTGCTTTTTCGATAAGTTTTGTTCTATCCTCTTTGTTTCCGACATGACAAACCAAACCTACGAGGCGATCCTTGGGAATCCCTTCAGCATAAATTCCTTGAAGTGCTTTCTCTACATTTTTCTCTTTTCGACTACTTATAACAACTTTGGCCCCATCAAATGCAAGTCGTCGAGCAATAGCCAGTCCAATTCTGTAATCAGAAAAGACCCAAGCAAATAAAGTATCTCTCTGCAGTAATAATAACTTCATAAGTTTTTCTGAATTACCCATCGGTCGATGCCGTAACAATTGCAACTTTTCCATTTAGCTTTCCTTCAGCAGGATTTAACGTTGACATTCCTCTGAACAAAATTGGCAGTCGAAGACCAACAGAGCGGAACAGCATAATCAATGATTTTATTAATTAATTAGCTCAAGAAATCTGGAAATGACTGTCGATGTCTATCTGTCAGTGGAATTACATAACCATCCGATCCGGTCACAAGTAAATAAACTTTGGACTTGGACTGAAAGGGTTGGCGCACAGTGGTAGAAAGCACAGGCACAGGCACAGGCTAAAATTCGCGAATCCCAAAGGCTAGCTAGAGAGATTTTGGATTGGAGGTCTCTAAAGAGTGCGGTGATTATGTGAATGTGCCAATTTCCCGTTCACAGGTCCCAGCCTTAATTTGTGTGTTGTGTTCTTGTGTTGTGAGTCCATCTGCGCATTCCAAATCCTCATTCATTGCAAAGGAATAATTTGACTTCAACAGCTGCAGATTTGATTTTGACATAGCCACAGTCACAGTGCTAAGCTGAGCCATGCCATAAAATAATGTTGCTTCGTGTCAATACTCACTCGCCCATGTGACGTGACAGAGTGAAAATATAATTTTGACGAATCTGTGGAAAAAAGGTGGAACAATGTGAATCTGACCTAGTTTTTCCAAAAAGTACTAAGGTTAATAAATTCAAAGACAATACAGTCGGATCGTAGTTGCTACCAAACTATCCCCAATAATTAATTGTACACAGGTAAGACCTTAATATAAATATTATTTTATTTTAGTTAATGAGTGACTAATTTATAGTTGACCGGTCAATCGTATGAAGTTCTAATATGTGATTTCT
>WJEZ01003339.1:0-11043 GCA_009869925.1 Thalassaphorura encarpata
GACTTATTATTGCTTGTTCAACAATGAATTTTGAAGAAAGGAACCACGCACCGCACGCAAGGGTCTCTTAGTCCTTTTCCGCTTGCCTTGCCCGTGGACATTTAGGCCCTTGCATTTGTACTTGCAATGCACTTCAAGGAAATTCAATTTCCTCCCGTCTAAGAGTAATAATAGTGCTATGGCATTGTTGTTTGCGATAATCCAGAAATAAGACAAAAAACAACTTTTTTATTTCACTCCGTTGTTCAGCTTTCGTTATTGCATTGATTATTGATAAAAAATACTCTATATTATTTATTTTGAAGTCAATTGTGTAGGATAATGAATTAACGGTGAAAATAGACGGAAAGTGTAAGGGAGAGTCGAGTAATACTTAAAACTGTATTCTAAATTTTACATATGGTAGTAGCTGACATATCAAAAAAATTGCATCTGTAATGATGTGAGTGTGGTTTATTTGAATTCTAGCATCAAATAAAGAAAAATTTGGACATGAACAATTTCAATTAGAAATTTTCAAAACAAACGTATATGCAGAAATCCCCGTTACAAACACACGAGACGCCCAATAGAATTAAGAACACGTCCAAATACATTTATTTTAATCGGAAAAATAAGTTTACTAGTCTCCAATAAACCCTCAATTTTGTAATCAGTCGTTTTTAATATTTTATTTCCAATCCCAGTCAGCACATTCCACATTTCTTGAATTCCACATTCCCAATTTAAGAATTGCCAACAATGGGTATAGTATTAATTTGTGCAAATGATTCAAAGATATAATTGCAGTCTCTATATGAATAAACGGGTGGACTTGTCCTGAATAAATTATAATAGTTCCAACTTTGAGACTAATACTAAGTGCTCTCTCAGATCAAACCGATTCTGCTCCCTTTTCAATTAACACAAAACGATCGGGGAAACTTTTTTTTGACATTTCATTTTGAATTGCTTGCCTAAATTTATTTCGACCCAATTTTCATCCACGTAAGCTATGAGGTCTCTAATCTTGAAACACTATGAACGGATTCGGAATCATTGGATATGAACCCAATATTAGGTTCTAAATATTGACAATTTTGATCCAGTTGAAGAACATCAATAAAAGAACAACTTGCAATTTGAAATTCTGGAAACTCTAATAACTGTTCTGAACTTGTTGGATATGCTCAGGTTTTGGCCACAACTCTAATTGTGTTATGTAGGAAGGGAATGTGTAAGTTACGAATTAATTATTTCCTAACTAACATGACTCTCGTCCATTAAAGGCCAGATCCAATAAATTCCACTCTGTTCTCAAATGTATTTCAATTTTAGTTTAGTATTAATCACAAGCCAGAAAAACAAATATGAATGAGAAAACTACACAACCAGACACAGCTTATCCAAACCAAACTGGACAATTCAGCCCGGTATGTCACAATTGAGATTTCATTTGTTTTTATTTTATAGTAAAGTACTTGCCCTGCAAGATTGAAAAATTCCATTCTCCAAATGACCAATATTCTAATCTATTGAATCACTATGTAACAAATCTTACCTAACCTACATTACATGTAAACCAATGGCTTTAACCCTTGAAAGTATATTTTGCTTTATTTATTAAATGTAGTCAAATCTACTCCAACAAATATATAGATATGTTATCCATTGGACATATTATTTTCATATCAACAGAGCCATTGTTTTAGTAGATCTAGTACTATAATTAAATATATACAACCAAATCCATTCAGATTTTAGAACTTAAGCTTGTTTAAATATTCTCTACAGTGGCAGTAAACAGTACTCATTACTCACTACAGCATACGTACATTAATGGATAACAGTCTACTCACTAAGCTAAGCTACAATTAACTAAACTTAATTAATTTTATAAGAAAACTCATTTAAACAAGTTGGTAGGTAAACAAGCAAAATGACATAACGTCTACATCCAATAACGAATATGATCTGCAATAAGAAATTGCATTCCAAAAAAACACATCCAATTTCTTTTGGCACTGAACAATTGAGCGCAATTCAGGCCCAAGTGTCTCTAGTAGAATCTAATTGAATTTCATGGTTTCTTTCGTCCTTGATTTCTGATAATATGTTACTGCATTTGTTGAGCAACCTTTTAAACCTATCTTTACTGGTAATACGTTCAAAATATTCAAAAGCAAAACATAAATCTGTCAGAATTGGTACTTTTGAATCATGTTTGAACAGATCAGAATTAACCAAATTTAGTGATTCTGTTAGAAATGGGATCCAACACTTGGCCAATTTATACTCGTCCCAGTGATCATAGTACTCATAATGGCTTTCCCTTGGGTTGGGTATTATTACACTAACGACACAATAATGTATCAGAGATGCAATTTTCAAAGGTAATTTTAGGATTCCAAGACACTTTAGTTTATAAATAAACAAGGAGGGCTTCTCAAGGTAATATTTGTACTCACAGAATTTCAATATAATGTCAGAAATTCTGATCGATTCTTTCAAGAACATAACCTCAGCAATTGTCGAATTATCCTTGCCTAAATAATACAACCATTTTGGAATGGACATTAGAAGTGAGTCAACGGTCGCTATCCATTCCATTGGTAAATAAAAACAAGAATTGATGAATGTAGGATTGATACCCCGACTGAATGGAATAATGCCTGCAGCGGAATATTTTAATGCAGATTCCAAGTTAACATGCTCCCTTGTTTTCATATAATCCTCAAATTGAGGGCCATAATTCAACATCCATTCTGACCAAATAGTCTCAGGACTAGATTCAAGTAGTAGAATGTGTATCATGTTCATTACTTGAAGTCTCAATGTGGTAGGATGGCGGTCACCACACACAGCTTTGTATTTTTCCAACAATCGCTGCATGAACAATTTATTAGGACAACGACCGTAATATTCGTGATAGCGCTCGAAATAGTTTATGTCAAATTTACTAATTATGTCTTTGTAGTCTATGGCCCACATCCATATAGCACGAAAGTATTCTTGAGCACATTCCAAATTGTAGTTACAAAAGAAGTTAAAATTGAAGTCAAAATCGAACTGTGTTAGACAATCCAGCAACAGGTTTTCTGTTATTTTCGAGTTTGTTTCCACAATCACTTGCATTAGGGTATAACTGTGGAGGTGTAGGTAAATGTGCTCAATCTTCCTCCAAACTCTTTCTTCCTTTTTCTCCTTAGTTAGCAACCCACAACTGCTCAAAATCCATAAAAGTTCGTCCAATCCATCTATTTTAGACAATACTAAAATATTGACTTCTATGTGCCGGAGATAGGCCAACATCTCCATCAAATGTATAGCCCTCTTTTCAATTTCTCCAAATAAACCGCGTGGTTTTTTCAAAATTCGATTAACCATTTTCCATAGAAATGCTGCAAGTTCTCCATTATTCCGATTTTCTATTTTGAATTTGTGAGCGGCGAATTTGAAACAAGATTTCAAGCAGAGAATCTCCAGGCGAAGCGTCATGTATTCGGGATTCCTTGTATCTTCCATATCGTCACAAATCTGGAAAAATCTACACAATTCAAACACAAATTCAAAATCCATACTCTTTTGGGTGCTGACTAAAAAATTTGTCCATTTTAAAAATTCTATATAATTCTTCAAAATCTGTCATTTCTACTTTGATCCAATTTTAATGAATGACCATTTAATTGATTAGTGTAAAAATTAATATTAAATATTAAAATAAAGATTAACTACTTATCGTTTTAATTAGCTTCTCTTACTCTAATAGTTAGACTTTTATTCATCACTCATAATCCAACAGTGCCAGTGCTTTGACAATTGAATTACAAGAGTGGTATACGTATTTTATTTTTGTTTACCCTTATCAGCAACTCGACTTGTCCTTATTCGTACTTAGTTTCTCGGTGTATTTGAGAATTAATCAATTGCTTAAGAATTGTTCAACTTAATCAATTAAGTTAAGTATTTATATATATATATAGTATTTATATATATAACTAAATCTTTTGGTTTTTGTTTGAATAATTTATATTTCTGAAGTGAAAGTCTGAATTTGAAATGTTCCCTCACAGCCCGACTCGAAGTATATGCTATTTTTAATATTTTGTCCCGTCCCGTCCTCAAGTAAGTGCAAACCTAACTTAATATTTTATGTAGATTGTTGTGCTCAATGAAACTGACTTATTGACTCAATGCTTTCCTCAAACTTTGCAAGTGTATTTATTTAACAATAAAAGTACGTCAACATTAACATATTTTACACATTATTGACTGAAACCAACCATGTGACATTTTCATTAGTTTTACATCAAGTTTCATTTAATAAATTAAAACCTAAATCATTCGAACACATTTACAGAATTTGAAACCTCTGAAACCTATTTTAATACGCTTCAGTAAACAAAATTTTAGAACCTTTTAAAGTCAAAACTTCAACTGCTAGAAGTACGCCGGATTTGTTCACAACTCATTTTGTTCATTTTTCGCGTTAATTGATCGACACTGTCATCCTGTTAAAAGAACAATACTTTCTATTCAATAGAAACCATATTAACTTTTTCTTTTACTTCTTTTAATTCTTCAATCAATTCCGAGTCTGCTAAGCATTGTTTAAAAATGCCAGAAAGTATTTTGAGTTGCTTCTTTTCGTTGTTTTCTAAAAGCTTGAATTGGTCAAAGTATAACTCGAAGAGTACATTCAATAATTTTGTCAAATCGGACAAACTGTCTTTTTGGACTTTTGTTCTAACTCCGAGAGCTTCGTCTATCTTAGTTCTTTTATATACATTGAGAATAAAGGTGTTCCAAGAAACGAGAACTGTGCGTCTCTTCTTGCCAAGGTTGACACTTGCGGCAAACAAATGTGAAAAGGAGTTGAGATCATTGTCATTTTTTAACCTCTCGATTGTTTGTCGACACTTGGAAAGATAAGTCATGAACTTAATGTCGCGTTTGTCAGACAATTCCACTAGTGCTTTTGTGATTTTGATATAAATATGTGGCATGTGATGATAAATTTCAGGTTTATATCCAGACAATGCACACTTTTCCCATAGGTAAATGCTGCACAGAATCATATCTTTTCGAAAACTTCCATTACGGTCACATTCTTCTGTTCTACTCCCAAATTTCCAGAGCTTTCTTGCTGCCATCATTACATCAGTACATAATTCCAAGGAATATTCTGAATATCCCAAAATGTCAACATTATAGTCATCCTTCCAAGTATCCCATTTCGTCCTCCAGCTATGGTCTCTACGCGAAGCAAGTATCCCGTTGAGTGCAAAAGTTTTCAGCGAGACAATATTTTCGTCCGTTCTTTCGGATATATTTTTATATTTTGCTTCATCCTTATATCTTTTCAACATTTTCTGATAAAAATCTTCAGAAACCAAAAAATTTGAACTCCTCAGGTAATATTTACATTTTTTTTCAAAATGCTGATACAGAAAACTGTTGGAATTCAAAACTGTATCAAAGATCATCTCGAACTTTGCAATAGGTAAGAATTGTAAAAACGACAAAAAGTCTGGTAGCCTTTTTTTCTTGTCTTTCCTGTTGTATGTTGCAATGGCTTCGAGTAAGGCCTGGCTGTGAGGTAAAAATTCTCCAGTCATCTTGTCTGATTCAGGGCTGCAAGATAATAAACCGAACTCATCCAGAATTCTAAATCTTTCTTGTATGCTTTTTTCATGTTCAGGTTCGCCAGCTTGCCAATTTTCCAAAAGCTCCACTGTTCTCTCATTTTCAGTCAAGTAAGGTATCATGCTCATCAACTCAATCGCATGAATTCCGGACTTCGGTTGTGCCTTTGGAACTATTTGTAAGCATAGTTTCCACAAAATTTCAGCTTCTATAATCCGTTGGCCCATGCTAAACCCTGCCGCCAGCACTGGTGTTATTGCTTTTAAGCAGAAGTTATCCAATCGTATTTCTTCCCTGTTCTCCATTTTAAAAAATACCTAGAATATGCCAAATCAATGCACTGTATAATTCTGAATGGAATATTATGATGTCAAGGATAGCGAATTGTTTGACTTACTTCTTTTATTCTGGTGGACAATGGGTGTAGATCTCTTAATGTTATTTTGTAAAATCTAAGGAACTTTTTAGTAACTGAGTTTGAAATCACAGCCGAAGAAATTAGTTTTAGCTGAAAATATTAGCTCAGTTGTGAAATTTTAGTACTAATTTTTATGACCAATTCGACCTGATAGTTTGTGTAAATGCAGTAGTGGTGGAGATAGTGGAGAAGGAAAAGAACAGAAAAGAGGAAGAACATTTTGTATGAATTAAAATTGGAAAGGTAAATGTTATTTTTGACCTGCTATCTTGCACTCAGCTCATGTTATACTCAGGTCGAGCGAGTTAATGAGTATGAACATCTTGCAATATCATATCAATTAGAGACAAAACGACAGTAAGTGATAGATAGTAGGAATTTTAACTTAAATAGATTATTAGATAGAACTTTCATGACATTGTTTTGATTTCATAAAAGAATCTAGATCCGATAAATTATTTTCCATAACAATTGAGTGTAAAAGTGAGATATTCATTTATTAATTGCAAATTCATTTAATCATTACTCTTTAAAATAATTTATTCTACATTTTACCAACTCCAATTTACACAACTTTACTAGGACTAACACGCAAATTTTGACTTGTATCATCTAATCAAGTAGAAGAATACTATAATTAATTATCTGGATACCGGATCTGGTCTACAATTTTTTAAACAAGTTTTTGGAAAACTTGAGTGTTGCGACTAACTTAAGAATTAACTTCATATCACTAAAAAAGTCCAAAACAAATGAACTTGCAGAAATCCCAATCAAGTACACAATACGTTTAAACGGAATTGAGAGTATTTCCATATTCATTGATATGGATTCATATCTCGGAGGTTGTACAATATCTTTAGCAAAATAAGTGTATTAGCATTAATTAAACTCTCCATTTAATAATCATTCATTATTAATATTTTATTTGCAATCCTAGCTAGCTCATTCCATATCCCTTGAATCTCAGATTCCTCATTAAGGATTCACCAATGGGTGTATTAATTTGTACAAAAACGATTTGTATTACAAAACTCAAAAAATTCCAACTCTTGCACCAAATAAACTTCTTATTTTTGTACAATTTTTCTAAATAACTTCAAGTGTTGTTACTTCTTTCGAGTCTATACTTCCTTTGATTTTTACACTTTACTAATATTATAGATGAATACCGATATTATTTTGCAAAGTATTACACAATGAACTAAATAATGGATAAATTAAGATTCATATAGTAATAAAGCACATTAGCTGACTGAAATTAATCTGATGGAAAATTAAATTGAACCCAACATTATAATTGAAAAGTAATAATTACTCAACAAGTAAATGTCATTATCAAATCAATGCTAATTATGGACATCTAATAATTTATTCCTTGAAATAGTGGTAATTGTTGTGCTCAGGTTAATACTATTCTATTCACTGATTAATAAAATTAATACCAATGGGCTACTACATAAAAACTACAACATTTTTTCAAAAATAATTTGTAATTATTGTTGAGAGCTAGTTTTATTCCTTGTTCAACAATGAATTTTACAGTAAGGAATAATACAAGGGTCTTATTTTTCATTTTCATCCTTTTGCACATGGACAATTATAGGCCCTTAAATTTGCATTTGCAATGCACTTCAAATCTAACAAGGAAATTCAACTTCCTCCCGTCTAGTAGTAAAAATAGTGTGAAAGGCTAAAGCATTGTCATTGTCGCTTGTGATAATTTGGAAAGAAACAACCCACATGCGAACGCACACTGGAGAGAAACCATACCCTAACGATTTACCAGCAGCCAGTATATAAAGATACAAAAAAGAATACCATACAGGGGAGATGCCTTACTGTTGCTCAATGTGTTCCAAGCTATTTAGTCAAAAAATGAGTCTTGAAAGTCACATACGTACGCATACAAGGGAAACGCCTTATTTTTGCACACTGTGTGCAAAACAATTTTCACAAAGCAGCCATCTAGTGAGACACAGAAGAGTCCATACGGGGAAGAAGCCATACTGTTGCTTAATATGTTCTAAGCAATTTCGTCAGCAATCGGCTCTTACGTGTTATATACTTACTCATACAGGGGAGAAGCCTTACATTTGTCCTTTGTGTTTTTCTTGTTTTCAATTTGCACAACGCAGTAAGCTAGTGAGACACAAAGCAACTCATACTGGAGAGCAGCCATACTGTTGTTCAATTTGTTCTAAACAGTTTAGCCGAAACGAGCATCTAAAAAGACACCCAACCCATACAGGATAAAATCCGTTTTGTCCATATTGTTATAAAAAATTTAATCAAAACCAATATCTCCAGAGACTAGTAGAGATATCCAGAAATTTATAATACTGGTTCCAATATGCTCGAAACACATTCGCAACCAAAATCAAAATCTTCACAACTCCTTGAGTACGCTTACGATACGACCATGAAATATTTTAGCCATATTACTGATCAGCCAATACCATCAAAAACTCATAATAACTAAAAGTCTGAATTTTGAGAGAGGATTAACATTTTTCATTAGATTATTTTTTGCAAATAGTTAATTCTAACAACTGATTATAGGCTAAGCTTGTTCGTAATCGTACGTACGGCTGAATCAATTTTGAGACTAAAATGACGTTGAGATGCTTGTTTAAAATAGCTGTACCATGTAATCAGTGCCATTTTCCAGATTCTTTTAAGTACTATTCATTACTTATAATAAAGAATTGTAAACTTACAAAATGTACAATTTTTTAGTTTTCCGTTAGCCACATTAGTAAAAATATACAAATTTGAGACTGGCCATTGGTCAACTGTTTGCACAGCCTAATACATTTTTTCTGAATATGTCATTTAAATTTTAGTTTAAGTATTTGCAATACAAATATGTAATGCATATAGTTATCAGGGTTAGAGTAAATTTAAGCAGTTTAAATTTGTAGTACAAAACATGTTTGTTATTTTGACAGCAGAAATCATAGAAATCATTTCTTGTCTCTTATGTTAAACCCTTTTGTGTGAGATTGAAAAATAAATGTGATTGAAATGTGAAGGGCTACTCTTGGCCTAGGTCTTGGCCCTTAGTATTACCTTCCTGTCTAATGCAATGGTAATAATATTGTGAAAGGCTCATTCAGATATCACAGACGACAATCCTTTCATTCGGTCCGTATCCGGTGTTGTTCTCATTGTTAAAAATTATTCTGTATTAATTTTGAAGTGAAATGTGCCTTATTCCATGGATTCCATTTCATTATTATTTTTGGAATAAGACGTGAAAACTACCGCTGCTGGTGATAAAATGAACAACTTAATGAGGAATGGAAATGATTGGAAATCAACGCTTTGGACTGGAAGACAATTATCAGTTCAACTGTGCAGACTTGAAAATTTAAACTGCTACTGCCGGTATGGAAAAATTATTACAATATTACTAATCATGAATAATACAATGCATTTTTAGCTTGATAAAAGGATTCAATTAACTTAATTTGACCTGAAAAATCTACTTTGGATTTGAAAAATACTTTGTATGCTCAACTGCATGCTGTCTGCTGTCTAAACAAACAAATTCAACGCAATAAATCTAAAAAAGTAATTTTGACAATTTTAGGAAATCCGGAAAAGCAAAAAATTCAAAAGTTGCACCCGAAACTCAGCTTTGCAGCAATAAGGATAAGCGCCAAGATGGCAAATCGTTTCATCGTCAATCTAAGCAATTTAAGAAGAACGGAAATCTTCGGAGTACTGCCGAGAAGCCATACGCTTGCACAGGGTGTCCTAAACGATTTACAAGTACCCACAATCTAGAGGTGCACAAAAGAATTCATAATGGAAAGAAGCCACATCATTGCTCTTTGTGCCCTAAGCAATTCAGCCAAATCGGAAATCTTCAGATGCACCTGCTTACCCATACAGGCGAGAAGCCTTACGGATGTCCACTCTGTTTTAAACGATTTAGTCAAAACGGAAGTCTTCAGACACACATACGTTCGTTGCATAATGGAAAGAAGCCACATCATTGCTCTTTGTGCCCTAAACAATTTGCACTCAGCCAGAAGCTAGAGATACACAAAAGTACACATACTGGGGAAAACCCATATCGCTGTCCAATGTGTTTCAAACAATTCAGCCAAAATGGAAATCTTAAGACGCACCTGCTTACCCATACAGGCGAGAAGCCATACGGTTGTCCAATGTGTTCTAAACAATTTAGTCAAAACGGAAATCTTCAGACACACATACGTACGATACATAATGGAGAGAAACCACATCATTGCTCTTTGTGCCCTAAACAATTCAGCCAAATCGGAAGTCTTCAGATCCATTTACTTACCCATACAGGAGAGAAGCCTTACGCTTGTCCAATGTGTTCTGAACAATTTATACAAAACGGAAATCTTCGGACTCACATGCGTAAGATGCATAGTGAAGAAAAGCCATATCTGTGCCCATTGTGCCCTAAACAATTTTCAAACAACCAGAGCCTCAAGAGACACAGACAAACCCATGCAGTGGACCCTCTAGCTAACTCTACGTTGGTTTTGGCTGAAGATAAAAATGGAATGACTATAAATGAAAATGATTTAAAATCCAAGTCTGTAACTGGGCGACAATTATCTGTTCAGCTGTACAGAATTGAAAATCTAAACTCTTCCTGTCGGTATGGGCAATAAATTACATTATTTATAAAAATGAGGGAATATAACGTGTTTCAAATTCTGTGCTAAATAGGTCACTCGATTATATACCAAAAGTTAAAAAGTGTTTCTGATAATTTTAGGCTATCGGGAACGGGAAGAAAGATCGACTCGACCTCGCCGACAACACCCGAATATCAATTTCGGGGTAGTAATGATGACACAGAGTCCAAATCGAAGCCTTCTACAAACGACGACCATCCTAAAGTTTGTAAAACAGCACATAGCAGGGAAAAACTGTTCGTTTGTCAAATTTGCACTAAACAATTTAAGCAACATGGAACTCTTGAGACGCACATGCGTACGCATACGGGAGAA